>BMAO01038099.1:0-21461 GCA_019973975.1 Trichonephila clavata
CAATTCAACATTTTATTAAAATCAACCTCCTTTTAAGAGGTTTTAATATATAGAAAGAAAGCTGTGATGTATTTTTCGCGGTTTAGCTTAGCTGATATAGATAGCATTGCATTTATCGCTTTAGTGAAGAAGCATAGGATATTAATAAAGAATAAGTATTAGGTATTACTATATTAGATTAGATTACTATGTATTAGATTAGTATAAGTATTGAAAGAAAGATAAAAAGTATATATTGAAACTATTCACTTCAAGTAATTCTAAAGACTGTGCTGGAATATTCTGGGATTAACTTATTAAGATGAAATAAAAGTATTATTAGAAGAAAAATAATTGTAGATATATAGTTATTCTAATATCATGCGGATAATTTTCTAAATTTTAAGTTTAATGAGTATTATTCTGTAAAACTCACATAATTTTATCCCAACTTTTACTTTTTAAAAATAACAATTATTTATTTGTTCTTCTAATGGAATCATTTACCCTTTTTTTATGAAAAATTCTCTTTTTAAAACGTCATTAACTTTAAAACTTCTCAAACTCATTTTTAGCTTATAAATAAGCTCGGGTTCGGAGCTGTAAAAATATGTATGTATTTAGACTGGCTTAATCGAGCTTATTTCATCAATTATGAGCAGTTATTATAACGACTTAATTAAAATCACACAAAAATATGTTTTGTTTTACATATTGCTATTTATATGAATGGAAACAAATTTACTTTAGATTTATCAAAAATAAAACTAAGAGAGTACATTTTCTTTCTTTATTCCCTCAAGAAAACATTTTATTGTATTGGCATCACAGTTTATTAAATTTAATTATTATTTATTAACTAAAGTTTTATTGAGAGAGAGAGATACACTGCTGTTGATTTTTTCTTTAATTGTTTTTGACAAACAATTTAAGGAGTCTTTATATTTGACATTAGCTAATTTCTTGCAAAAACTTTTTTCTACATGTATATAGATGTTATTTTTTTTTTTTTTTGAGACAAATCTGTATTTTTATGTGGGATGCCAGCTCAGGTGTAGTCCTTGCCACTCTATTCAAAATCACTAAGTCTCCTGACAATTGCCCCCGCATGGCTTCAAAGTATGACGTTAACAAACAACCTAGAAATTAATCAATTGTGTTACTTTCAATAAATATATATGAGCCCAACAATTCCTTATGGTAATATATAAATTTTTAAGAATGTGTGGCGGTATCTTCATACGCCAATAACAGCATCCGGATGGGAGTAATCACTTTTGTCTAGTGGTCATAATACTCAGATACGAATCAATATACAGCGGGTTCTGTCCAAGGATAACCACCTCCACATTGGTAACCCGGAAGTGATGCAGCAACTAAAACCGTCAGACCCACTTGGCGCGCAGCAACCAAAGTCGTCAGACCCATTTGACGCAGCACCACTAATTAACACAACAACTCACACTCATAAAAAATCGTTCGTCTATCCACCGACTCACTGGTGGGGGAGTACTGTGATGGCATCTTTATAAGCCAGGAACAGCCTCCGAATGGGAGTGATCACATTTATCTAGAAGTTATGTTACTCGGCTACGAATCCATAGGTCACGGGATAACCCATGCATATCCATGGATAATCTCTTCCACAGATGTATAAAAAATCAATTGTTTTTGTAAAAATGCGAATTTTTTAGAAATTGCTAAAATTTTTCAATGCTGTACAATGAACTGAAAGTTTTAAACTGAAATCATTAATGACCATTTAGGTTTTGTAGAAACTTTTATGAAATGAGTTTTAAAGGAAAGTTTGAATAAGCGTACAAATTTGATAAATTTCTGTTTAAGGAGAAAAATGAACAAAACACATTATAAATCTTACAATAGTAGAAAACACAAAGTATAAAAATTACATTTGGGCTATATATGAAACATATTAAATTTTCTTTGCATAGATTTGTAAAATAAATTAGTTTCACTCAAAATATATATAATTTATTTATTATGTGCTGAAATTTATGTTTGGAATCAATTTTCCTTTAAATTCGTGTTTTTATACGAAAATGTCAGTACATTAAAGAAAGTAATTTCATAATTTAATTGTTTTTTCATCTACTCTATTAGCTAAGCAAAGGCTTATTAGGGAACAAAAGCTAATCTTAAAGGTTTTGAACAAGGTCTCCTCTAAATGAAGCTATTTATTGGACAGATTTTATAAATGCATATTTTTTATTCAATGATGAAAGATACGCCCCAGAATTCAGCTAAACTTATTTCAAAAACCCTTCTCATTTTTCTAAGGAATTTTTAGATTGATTTTCGAAACTAACGTACTTCGTTCATGACTTCGAGGGCTTCTTGGACACCAGGTGTGATTGCTTACTTGATTAAGGATAATTGAGACACTTTTAGTATCATCCGTAAGGAGCCTAAAGAAGGAGCTCACGTGCTCCGAGATAGATCTTTTTTGATATTTGTTTTTATCTTAATCTCCTTGCCTTGAAATTAAATACGGCAAAATAAAATTTTAAAATTGTTACATGTTTATGATTCAGCAATTAGCGAAAACTATTTTCACAAAATTCATTTAATATGCATTATGTTCAGATTTGATTTACATAAATTGTACTGCCACTGTTTTTCTTTTGAAACTCTTAGAAAAGGGGATCAAGTGTCTTAAGGAATCATTGATATATTATACCACAAAAAAATCTAGTAAAAATCTTAAAAATTTTAATGATTATTAGAAATAATTTGGAGGTATGAGTAACAGATATTTAACGGAAAAATTAAGCAAAAAGTAACTTCTTTATTTAAACATTAAAAACTATTGATATGCTTTAAGATATAAGTAATTCCAAGTTAAAAAAAGAGAAGCTTTCTGAGAAGCTTTTTTTCCCAATGTCAATTAGAGGTGTATAGAGGAATACATGCTTTGAGAAAGTAGTTTTTTATCTTCGATAAAAAAGTTTTAGAATTTAAGTCCTATGTTTTCCGGATAAAATGGGATTGATATATTTGTTAAGATGTTGTCTTTTTTTTAAATTCAAAACTGCATCAATTTTGCCAATCATCATTTTTTATCATGGTATAATTGTACAATTTTTGTGTGACATTTTTTAATGATATTTTTTGTAATGAAACACCAGTAGTATACTCTCTATTATGTATAATTCAGGTATTTCAACCAATTATACAAACGTTGTTTCATTTCGTACAAAGTAAGTAAATAGTTAAATTTATTAAATTTCACTTGCTTTCTTAGTACAAGAATGTATTACATATTTTAATGAAATATTTTGAAGTTTCTAGAGATAAATTGGAATTGCACCTCCCGAGTGTAACTTAAATTTTTTATTTTTAAGCAGGAAAGTAAGCATTAACCAGTTATAACTATGATAAAAATTTAATCTATATACCATTATCACAAAGTTGGGCTACTTTTGGAGTTTCAGCATTAAAGAAATTCAAAATGAATATTGTAATTTTGTATATAATATTATTTTGATTTAATTAGTAAAGTTTAAAATTTAATTATTTGGAGTTTTAATGCCACACATTGTCAACATTCTATATTATTAAAATGAAGATTAATTTGAATCACTGTAATTTAATTTTAAGCTTCAAGTTTTTATAGATAAGAAACACAGGAAAGATAGACATCGTTAATAAGACTTAATTTTTTTCTAATGTCAGTTCAACCCATTCGATAATGCACATATTTTATAATTAAAACTGTTTGACTTCCTTATTTTGTGCACATTAAATTTATAGCCACTTATACCTAAAGTTTTATTCAATAATTATGATACCGAATTATGATGCTAAATTATCAAATATCTTCAATGTAAAAACAGAATCTATTATTGCAGTTTATATTTTCATTATTTCTATGGGTTAATTATCTTCATTATTCTATGGGTTAATTATCTTCATTATTTCTATGGGTTAATATCTTATTATTTTCCTTGATTTATATTTTTATGTACGGATTCTCAGAACTATTCCAGAACTCTGGCATATATCTCTCTTCGTCTAGGAAAAAAAATATCATCTGTGTGAAATTCATATCACTGAGCATGAAGATAACTTTTTATAAATCTATACGGGATAAAAACAATAATAGTCAACTGATTTAGCTGTCTGACTGAACTTTATATCAGAGTAATAATTTTTTTTTATCAGAATTCTAAACCTTGAACATTTCCAAATTAGGACAGGGATTAGGTTAATCTTTTTTTTTTCTGCATTATATAACTCTCAAAGAGAAATACTTATTGTGCATCTATTTTGTTTTGTTTTGCTGTTTTTAATGTCTTCTAAGTGCGCTTACTATTTTAGCATACATGTGGGAAAAAATATTTTCTTTGAGATGCACTTGCAACTTTTGTGAATATTGAGAGCTTCAACTTGCAACATTCTCATGAAAAAGTTTCTTATCTCTTCTGATACTATGTTAAGTGGAGCATTTTGTTAGTTTTAATGCTAAATATGATGTGTGTTTCAGGGTTTTTTCAACAATACATGTTTGTGACGCTTTTTTTTTAGCTAGAATAAGCTAATACCGCCAAAAAATGAAGGTGTTTTTATGACGTATTAAAATTTTATTTTAATAATTTGTCAATATAATACATAAATCCCCAAAATATTGTAATTTTAATTTTATTTCATAATTTCTGATAAATTGATACTAAAGAGTAGGAAAAAATCAAGATTCATATACTCATTAAGGATTTTTGCAGCCAAAATTATGTTTTTATTGTTTCAGTAAAATCACTATGTAATAATGAACTTAGAAAAAGAATTGTTTGAGCTTAATTCAAGTTCTGATTCTACCAGAGCTGCATGTTCTCTCAATGATGTGGAGTGGAAGTTAGAAAAGTAAGGTGCCAGCTTTGGTGTGTCATACGATTTTCTTGACCATTGTGCAAAAGGACCATTGTCAGCTACAGCCTTCTTAGAAAACTAAAATAAATTAGAAAGCTAGTTAGTTCTCTGACTATCCTGATAAGAAATTAAAACTTATATAAACTATTTTTATTACCTTTTTTATGTGTAACATCTTTACTCTCGGTTGCTGGATATTTGTTGGAGTGATTTCGCGAAAATGGACGGAAATGCGTAACAGGAAGTCGGGGGAAGCGCGCGCTGTTTGATTTGACCAATTCAGCGCCTTGGGGTGTCTCTTCGCTAGCCTCGTCTCGGGGTCCAACTGTAGTAGCAATTAAGACGCCCGCCTGCCGCACATACCAGCAATTCTTATTAGACTTCATCCAGAATAAACTTGTGATAATTACGGTCAATTGTCAAAGTCTCAGGGCTCGTTGTGTGTGAAATCTGAGGATATATTTATATATGTGTAAACTATATATATTAATAATTATATTTCCTGGTAAGCGTCTGACAAACTCATCATTCTTAAAAAAAATAGGAGTAAGTAATATGGAATTATTTGAATAAATATTTAAGTCCTTATCTTTTTCATACTTTGAGGTTAATTCCTGTCACTGTCAATATGATATTTTTAATTGTGATAAAAAAAAACTAAGTAATTAATTACACGGGTAATTTTGATTTTCTCTAATATTTCAACATTTACCAAGCTAATTAAATTTTCATGATTTTGTGCTTCACAGTTACTGGTAAATCCAGAGCGGAATATATGCGAGGTTTTCGGCAAAAGAAACATGAGGAAAATATTAAAAACTGGAAGAGTACAGCCGAAAAGAATTGCACATAATTCAACTCAACCCAGCAGGGATTTTCGGGCGCATGCAACTAACACAATTCTCTCACAAACATCAACGGCCTACCCAACTACTACTTTACCAAATCTATTTGTCAGTCAGGCAACTTTACGATTGCCCGCTCATAGTTTTTTTGAATGATGAACTCAAGCTCGAAATCAACACAAATCGAAATGTTTCGACAACTAACAGTGGTACTGTTATTGACGCTGTTTTTCAACTTTGAAATCACAAGTGTTTGTGTCATATTTTAGTTATCATAATTCTATTGTGTGCGTGTGTTTCCGCTTTTCCCCAAAGTGAACAAGAATAATTATTTTTGATAAAAAAAATTTGCATTACTCCTTGAGTTAATTAAAAACAAAAATTTCAATAAGGATATAATTATTCGATAGAAAATTATTTCCAATCATACTCGATTCATTTTTTTCAGGATTTAAATTACTATTGCGTATTTTTTTACCACGATAACATGTCAGATATTACACATCATATGCGACTACTGTAAGACTCTTTCCTTTTTTTTGAAGCATTCTCTCCATTTTCATTTATAATTTTATAAACCATCGAACCTTAAAAAATATTTGTTTTCATTACTAGCTGTAGATTCATTTAATTTTTTCCACACGTAACATGCACGAAAAATATAGATGTATCAGTTATTTTGATGACGGGTAATAAATCTTAGTTCGTGACAAAAATATAAAAGCTAAATGGATTCGTCTACGTACATATCACAAAGACACAATAAGCCAAAATAATAACTATATCAAATGCATCAATTTTATGATCAATGGAGCATTTTCAATAATATATATACGTCATTTTAAAAAGTAGAGATTTTGCGTGCATACATTTTTAACGGATTGATACTTTTACCATCTCTGTGAATGCATATACAGTTACTTCTGTTCAACTATGTACAAGGATATTGGAAAAATAATTATTACAATGTACTGTTTATTGGATATTCAGCTAATAACCTTACAAAGTTTCAGTTTATTTTTTTTTATACATCAGTTAATTCCATTTCATTCAGCTCTATTGATTCCGCTTTTTCTAACGAGGCAACTTTTTTTCCTGAAAGTTTATGCAAATGCAACATGAACTGAAGTGAACTGCATCGTAGAGCTATTCTTCTCAATAGTATATAAACTCTACCAGAGTTGAGCTTATGTCATGTGTAAAAAATACGTGTAAGTGTGCTTCTTTTCATAAGTAATTGGTGTTTATTGACGTATGTCGAGTTTGGATTAAGACTCGGGTTTAGATTTTTATTAAATTTAAATTACGACTTGTACCTTGCTCACATTTCTTCTACTTGTATTTGGTTGTCAATTGTTCATTTAAGTTCAGGCTTATTTTTGTTACATAATTTAAACTGAGAACTTGGTGTGTTAAGGCCTTTGTAGAAGAAAAATAACTATTATCGAAATGACGAAGTTTGAAGTTTTATTCAATGGATTGTAAAGATATTTATATTAAACACATTTCTGTAAAGAAATGTTATCCAATCACTGGTCAGTAAAATGTTATTCATGATGAGAATTTTTTAAAAAAGAAGATATATGAAGGAAAACTTAATTACCTGAAGTAGGTTCATGTCCACTGGTTCTCAAAAGTTAAGTATAACTGGGGTGTTATAGAAATAAAAGGACTAAAAAAGAAGAAAAAAAGCCTAAAACTACGTATGCATGTTTCCCAAAGAATGTGTATATGCATATTATTTCAGTGACCTCATAGGATGATGGGAAAAGCTATTATGAGTGCTGCAAATAAAGTAATGTGAATCTGGATTTGAGGTTCTGGTTGCGTATGAAATCAATACACAACCAGAACCTAAGGATTGTTGAATTGGATTCATTCTGTTCAAAGGTATATTCTGTTGGATTCTTTATGACTGTGAGACAAATCGACTTGTTTTTGAAAGGCAAAATCATTCGAAATTTAGGAAGTGGAAGATCACTCGCAAAAGTGTCTAGTGTTGTAAATATTGCATAGTGAATAATTTTTAAACTGTGCAAAAGTTACCAAACAATTGGATGCACTCATAGGCAAGTTGTAACAAGTCAATCGAGAGTAACAACAGCTAAATAAAACTGATTTCTTTGCATAACTGAGTGACGTAACTGGGAAATGCGTACTTAATACCAGTTTTCGAAGTCTCTGCAACCTCGGGAACAAGGTTTCTACGAAACAATCAATCTACAGAAAACTCAGGAAGAATGTATATTTGCCAAATGCTATGCTCTCAGCTGTTTGCGTGATTTTGACGCGTGCAAAAGAGAGCCTGTTTACACCACAACCTTTTATCGGGACTGGACATTATTGGTGTAAAGTGATGTTCTCTGATGAATCATGATTTAGCTTACATAGTAATTCTCATTGTAGTATGATCTAGAGAAAATGCGGAATATATAACCGCCTTTATAGCATTATGGAATGAAATTATCACGATGCGGCGTTTTGGTGGGGAAAGAATAATGTCTACGGATGCATGGACATTCACGTTTTTGGAGGATATTCTTTTGGAACAATGTGAAGCTCTGAAACCTCATGTTCATGTTTTCTTAAGTCTTGCGGATCCTCAATCCTTATTCATGGATGACAACATGGCGCCATATATACTGTTCTCAACACGTAGAGGAAAGGTTGAAAGAGAAGATATCAGATCTATGCAGTCGACATCTAGATCTGTCATCACAATTATTCCAAACTCTCAGTCCTAGTATTGTTTTGATGCATGTATTACAGTAAGAATGGATCACACTTCCTATAATAACTAAATTTAACAGTTTGTTTTCTTTCCTCGCACTGATAGAGAAACCTTTTGCTTTTCTTCCATTTTGAATCATTTGCGCAAACCAACCAATAAATTAATTTTTTATGTGATCTTCAATAATGCCATTTGTTTTTGTACATGCTTTCTAAATAAGTATGATTTTTTATTCTACCTATTGTTCCAAACCCTGCTTAAAAGAGTAACCAATTTTCTGAACTTCTGGACTAAAGTGTTATATAATTATAAGTTCTAAAAATCATACTTTGCAAAAAGAAATATTTTGTACGTGAAGGAGGAATTGTGATTAGAGAATATTGAAACATAAAAGGGGAGAATTCGAATTTTCATTTCGTTTTTATTGTACTTTTAATGGGATGTATCATTTTTAATCTTTTGTATTTTTTTCTGAAACATTCTCAAAACATGGGATAAACTCAGAATTTCTTGTCTCCAATAAAGAGACAGTACATTTATTATTCATAATGCATGAATTTTTAAAACAATTTGAAAAAAATAAGCAATCCTTATTTCTTTGTTCTGAAAAAAAAGTATTAACACTTTAATGTGCGTAGAATGAAGATTTTTTAAGCACTATTACAAATTTGAACTATTTAAGAAAGCGATCAAAACTTTGGTTTTTACTGTGGATTTAAAGTTTTAATAACTTGAAAATAGAAATACGCATTATGTTCTTACAGTAAGTATTGAAGTGCCGTTAAGTTAAAAAGTTGCACAGATAGATTATGCAACACTTTCTCTACAAAACAAATCTTGGTACTTTTTTTTCCATTTTGTTTCTGGAAATGAGAAAGTCAAAGAAAAAGAAACATAAAACTAAAAACAAAAACTTCTCCAAAACAAAATAATAAACCGGAAAAATCTTAAGATAGGGAAAAAAGAAGCCAAGGAAAGCAATAGTATTGGAAATGGTGCTTAGTGGGAATAGGGACATATGGACGCAAGGCCCAACACACGAAATCTCAAAGCAAAAGTGAAGGAACTTCACAACTTTGATCTCTCTGATTGATAGATAAACAGCGACGCAGAGGCATGCAACCGCCGTCTATCTTTTCATTTATTTATTCCGTTTTTCTTTCTTAGATTCTTTGTTTCCGTGGGAAAAAGACCCTCTACGATGACTGATGAGTCTACGACAGAGAAATAGATGTTTTTTTTCTTTATTTTTACCTCTTTTTTTGTGGTAAGTGATTTTTTAGGTGGCCTTTTCGGAAGTTGTTGCTTTCTGGGAAGCTTGGATTGGTAGGCGGAATTTCATTGTTTCGTCAAGATCCTTCAAATATACCGCTAACGAGCGAGTCAAAAGACAATCTGATCCATCATATACAAATTATGGAAAAACTCTGAAGGAGACGTTTGTCTTGAAAACTAACTAGAAAGAATTTCATATTTTTTTTAAGTAGTTAACAAGGAAGTTAAAAAAAATTGGAAAGAAAAACGTGTATGTAATTCTTAAATAATAATCAAAAACTGACTCATAGTAAACATAATTTATTTACTTTTTTGTGTAAAGTTGTGGGTAATTTTATACTCATTAGGTCTTTTAAGCCTTTTTAACATTGAGTCAAATAGGGTCAAAAAGGGGTTTTCTTTTTCGCTTTCTTGATCATAAATATTGACAATGCTTTTATGTATGTTTGCTAACGAGGACAAGATAAGACACTAAGTAATTTATATGAAATAATGGTTAATCATGTAAAATCTGTGTACTTTTTTCAGGAATAAATATTAGCTTTACACTCGTTCATATATTGCGCAAATATTTTCTCGGATATTTGCTGTTGGTTATTCTCGACCTTTTGTGTGTGTGTGTTGTTAGGTCGAAATGTTTTGTATCTATCTGGTCCTTGGATACCTTTGATAAAAAAAAGTTCCACAAATTTCTTTTTAATCCGAGAAGAAATATTAACATTATACAACAGTATAGAAAACTTTGTTTAGAACGATGTAACGCAAAAAATCAAATTATTGACTACTTGAGCTTTTTCTCAAGCAGTTTTCTAAAGGAATATCAATAAAACTGAGAATGTATATTTTTCGGGTATCGCATACATTTGAAGTTCCTCGTGAAATTTTAAAAAAAAAGAAAGGAAGGAAAAACTCTAACTTATATATAATGTTTAAATTATTAAAAGAAGTGTTTGGAGATAACTGTATTTCACCTGGTCAAATTTTTTAGTGGCATAAACAATTTTAGGAAGGTCGGGGAGGCTTTTGAAGATGATAAAAGTTCTGGTCGACCCGTGTCATCGAGAACTGATGAAAAGTTTAAAAAACTTAATCAAATCATGCGAAAAGATCGACGTTTCAGTGTTCGGATGATGTCAGATATTACGAACATTGGCAGCGAGTCAATAAGAAAAAAGGTTGGCCGAGAATTTGCATATGGTGAAAGTTTGCGCAAAACTGGTACCGAAAAGCTTGATCAAGAAAACGCCCCGGTGCACATTACGCTTTCTGTAAAACAGTTTTCGGTGGATAAACGTAATATTTTGTGCTCCAGCATCCACCGCGCTCACAAGATCTCACCCCATACGATTTCTACCTGTTTTATAAAGTGAAAAATGTGCAATGAAAATAACACATTTTCAATCCATTGATGAGGTGAAGGCAAAAACTGCAGACTTACTGAAGATGGTGACATCTAATGAGCTACAGCTCTGCTTTGAATGATGGAAAACTCATATGCAGCAATGTATTGATAGGGAAGGGAGGTGTGTTAAAGGGGATTAAAAGGTATTTGTACATTGGTTTTCAATAAAGCTAATTAGCGCGTTTTTTTCACCTAGTAGAACAAAAGCGCTATTAGGACGCAAATTTCGTCTTCGTCTTCGTTCCATATTTTGTCGTACCTTTTCTCAGCCAATAAGGAACCAATTGACTCGGTTTTCGGCATTGGTCGCATTTGTGCCCTAGATGAGCCGAATCATATTTAAATTTTCCCATAGTTTTCCCGAATTTTCCTACAAATTTCCTGAATTTCGCTAGTCCGGGCTTTTGTAGCTTCTGTAAAAAAAAGTTTGTTTGTTTTTTTGCTTTTTTATAGTGCTGATACAGATTTGTGTCATTATTTCTATTCAGCTCAATAGTAGTACATTTAGAGAGTGGAACAGTACTACTTTCTGTTAGTAAAAAAAGTTAGTTGCATTATTATAAAATACAACATGTGAAAAACGCGCTAAAATTACTTGGCCATGCCAATGATTGATATCTTGTTTTTTTAAAGACTAATCCGGTTATTTAATTGTCACACTAGTATATTAATATTATAAATGTTTTTCACTAGTAAATGTTGAGAAGTGAACAGATTTTAAATATGTCTAATTTCGCTTACAATCAATCAATTTATTTTACATATTAAATCAGTTCCAACTTCCATGTTAAAAGTTGCAAGCAATTTTTGAACTGAAGTAAAAAATTATGTATTTATTAAACACAAATGTTAACTTTTAAACGAATGAACTACTTGAAAACTTGTTACAAAATTCGAACTTGAGTAATATGATGAACATTTATAACTTTGATGCCTACTCCTAGTAATATGAAATTACCTTGTAAATCGTTGGGCCCGAGAGACCCATCACTTAGAAGAGCTGATGCACATTAAATATATCGAGTGACAAAGTCCTGAAGTTGGAGTAGAGTGAAAATATGTAAAGGATGGGGGTCAGTTTAAGTATCGTCCTTTCCATTTGACCGAGATTTAGAATTGCGAGGTCCACCACTAACAGCCCTCGCGTTGCTTCTAAGTGTGACGCAATGAATAATCGACATTTATTTTCCATATAAACGCTCATTTTAATATTAAGCCCTTTTTAAAAAAATTGTTAAATAGCTATAAAAAGCTCTTTCCAAAATAGCACAAACCCAAAGATGTACATATAAGAAATGAGAGTTAATTCTTCTTTACTAACATTATAGCATTTTTAATTGCTTATATTAGCTTAATAATTCAAAAAAGGTATTGAAGCTATTACAATTGTTGAAGAATAAGGTTAGAAGAATATGCAAACTTAAATAAGGTAGAAATAAAATTTTATTATTGCACATAAGAATTATTTATTGCTACCATTTATTGACATTGGTATGAACTAGAAAATGTTTACATATTAAGCAATTTTAATATACATAAGGAAAAAATTTGTATAATATTTTTTTCTAAGAAATTGTGTCAGAAAGGCAATTTTCTTTAAATGCATTTGAACGCATGAACAGTATCTCAAGGAAGACAAGTTGTGAATAAAAATTGAGTTTTACTCATTATTTCAAGAATTTTCGGAATTTCTAAACTAATTTTTTAAAATTAATCTAAAAGTTTTCATTAATCGCTAGTTTTATTTAATGTATAATTCTAGAGTTTAATATTTTTTTGTTTTTAATTTAATGGATATTAATACAACATTATTGAAATAGCTTTCGCTTAAAGCTAGTACCATACATTTTTTTCTCGGTAGTTTAACAGAAGTAATAACTTCAATGGGTAATATTTTTACAAGAAGATTATAACTTTTTAACTGAATACTAGTTTTTTTTTTCTTATGTATAGTTAGAACTAATCAAAACACTTATTGTTCTGGTTAGTATCTCAATATCTTTGACTAGAAATTAATTTCATTCATTCTGTTCTTCCCCCCATTTTGATTAACTACATAAAGTACAATGTTTCTTCCGGAAGAGATTTGCAAGGTTTTAATAGCAAACATAAAATGTGAAAGTTCCTGACTGGAAAAAATTAGTATAACAATCTTTTTGTAACGTTACCAGGAGAAGACAATTACTTACCATAAAGAGATTTGACGAATTCTATTCTAGAACAAGATTTCCATTCTTCCATAGAATGTCTCAATAAATAACTAGTTATGGAAAAATTTAATTAGAAAAACGAAGCAGGAAGTTGATAAACAAATTCAAAATATGTATTGCATAAAATTATCTATTGTTTTCCTATACCAAACTTTCCCTGTAAGTATTAGGAATTTGCAACGGTAGAAACTTAATTAATACTGCTCGAGTATATTTAATTATTTTATTTGGTAAGCCGAATCAAATAGTTTGAAAAAAAAAAGTTTTACTGTAGGGATTTCATAATTCAACTGGTAAGAAGTTTCATTCATTAGAACAGAAGTTACTTTATTCAATTACGTCGCTTCTAATCCAGGAAACAGAAGCATCTAGGACACTATTACGCGTTATGTTTCCACCTGCGAACTGATGTGCTTTCTTATAAATACAATTACTGTGATAAGAGAGGTAACATAGAAAAAACATTTAATTTGGATTATTAAAATGAATACATGGTTGCATATAGAATAAATGTATGGTTTCTCAAAAATGGCGCCCAAACTCTGCACAGCCAGCACTGGCGTAGCTAGTTCTGTGTAGGCCCTGTATCAAAATTCTTTTTGGGCCCTTTTTTAGATATGAGTATCCTGTTAGTGGGACATTAGTTAAATGTTGGGGCCCCTGTAGCTTGGGTGCCCCCCGCATTATTGATACGGTGGTAGCAACGCCCTGACAGCCAGATCCCTCATAGGGAGTACATATAAAATGCCCAAAGAGCTGTACCTGTACGCTCTCTAGTTTACAAAAAAAGTACGGTAAATAATAATGAATGAATGATGATACATTATGGTTCATGATGGGACTCTGGAACATATCTGTGCTCGTGTTCGTGATTGACTGGATATGGCATACACCAGCCGCTCATACATGTGGGGCCGCTGCTACACCAGCAGTGTGATCGTACAGCACACTACTGGATTTTTTTCTTATGAGGCAATCTCAAGGAATTGGTATATCGAGACGTAGATACACAAACGGACTTAGTTGCTTGTACTTCGGTGGACACCGCCTTGCTGCGACGTGTCCACTCATCCATTCCAATACAATCCTTTCTCGATATGCACAGCGGACACTTTAAGGCAGGGGTACTCAACCTTTTTTTCTGCTGGGCCCCCTACATATGTCAGCCATTTCACGCGGGCCGCAATATAAGGTTGAAAGGGGGGACCACCGCCTTAAGACCAAGAACACATTGGAAATTTAAAATATCGAAAATTGATCAAAATATTAAAACTCCTGTTTTGCTTTTTAAAATTAATTATTTTTTTTTATATTTCTGTCACTAACACTAAATTAAAAGAATTTTAGAAAAACTCCTTAACAATTTTTTCATCAGTAAACAGTTTTATATGATTACCAATAACATAACAAACTTCTTAGAATGTCTTTGATACTACTGTGACATTACCACTGACAAAATACTTTGTTGCTGTTGCAAAGAATATTCAATAAACTCTATTTATATATATATCACCTCTTGAAAGAGGAAAAGTGTCGTTGAATGATTCCTGTTTAAATACAGCACTTTCGTGACAAATCTAACAAGTTCTGATCCATGTTTGTTTTTCACTACAAAAAAGTCAACCTCCAAATCGTTCGAATATTTTTCACTTGCAAGGTAAGAAAGATTGTTCAAAAATTAGTTCCACCCATAAAATTGTCGCTACTCCCCGTTGTCTATTATCACTAACCGTAGCCGTTACAGATAGAAAAAGAATATCGATTCGCAGCCGTACGACATCGACAGCAAAATTTATGTATTTGATTTCTTGTCAAATAATTTTCCACCAAATTTATAATACATTGTTTAAACAAAAGAATTTCTCAGAGCAAAATGGATCGTGACCGGGCCACAGGTTGAGTATTGCTGCTTTAAGGTGTCCGACTATATGCGCTTTAGAAACTTTTTTTTAAAAATGGAGATACGGGGATTTTTTTGTGGTTTTTAGATTTGTTTAGTACATTTTAAGAAAAATATGTTAAAATCAAGAAGAGAAAAAGAAATTATTATTACTAAAATCTGGGAAAATTTGGTAATAATTTACAAAAAATAACATAAACGGGGCCCATTCTGCACCAAAAGTTTATGAACAAAATTTCAATTCTAATGTGTTGCTATGCTATTTATTTTTGAAATGATCTTCGAGATGAGAGATATTTTAATTTTTTCAAAAACTAGAGCACTTCATCTTAATTATATGAAGTTGCTTTTAAAAAAAGTAGTGACTATATTTACATAAGGAACTATAACTTTGTAATAAACAGTGATTGATAAATCTGAAGGTTAAAACACTTCTACTATTATACAGAACACACACAAAAAATTTCAGTTAATTATTTTCAGAACTTTTTCAACAATTCCTGTCCCCGTTTGAGTATTTTTAGAAAAACACATTTCAGTAAAACCCATTTTACAGTATGACATCTTGTTTAAAGTAATGGCATTTGCTTTTACACTTGTAGTTTTTGTTCTAATGAACGGAAAATGATAAACTTGGTATTTTTATAAAGCTTATATAAGATGGCCTATAAAATAAAATCATAAAAAAATTGTCAATTTTTGGAAAAATTCACAATTTTATGTATTCGGCTACCTAAAATATCTGTCTTTATAGATCTTTCCAAATACTGCTATTGATGAGTCCAATACGTGCCTGTGCCTACTGTGACATTTTTGTATTTTTCTCGTAAACTATGGGTCTTAAAGGTACAGTTTCTTGGACATTTTTTATGTATTCTCAACAAGGAATATGGCTGTGCAGAATTTGGGTGAAAGTTTTTCTGCCTGTATATTTTTAGACACAAATATACTGAGTGAAAGTCAAATTTCTTTCATTCAACTATGTGAAATTCGTTGAATATAGGATTCTAAAATTTTTCCTCAATTAATAATATGACCTTATCATATTTCAGCTCATTTTCCTCTATATTCTAAAAAGCAAAGTTATTACGTACCTCTGCTCGGGTGCTGAGTATGTCAAATTAAATATCCTTCATAATATACCTCTATGAAATTATGAAATGAAACTTTTGATTGGCATTTCATGTTATGTAACACCAAATAAAAATTAAACAACATATTAATCATTTGCATGGCCAAGTAATTTTAGCGCGTTTTTCACATGTTGTATTTTACAACAATGCAACTAATGAACTTTTTACTAACAGAAAGTAGTACTGTACCACTCCTCTAAATGTACTACTATTGAGCTGAAAAGAAATAATGCAGGTAGATTTTTTTAAAAAAACTTTTTGCAAACAATAAATTTACAAGGTAAAATTTGAGAAAATTTTGTTATAAACTAGCGAAATTCAGGAAAATTTGTAGGAAAATTCGGGAAAACTATGGGAAAATTTAAATATGATTCGGCTCATCTAGGGCACAAAAGCGACCTAATGCCGAAAACCCGAGGTCAATTGGTTGCTTATTGGCTGAGAAAAAGGTACGACAAAATATGGAACGAAGACGCAATTTGCGTCCTAATAGCGCTTTTGTTCCACTACGTGAAAAACGCGCTAAAAATATTTGGTTCTCCAGTGAGCAATTAATTTTATCGTTTCTTTGGCACAGATTTTTTTTATTAATTTCATAAATGCAATTAAAGCTAAAGAAATTAATCATGGAAATTTTTTTATTACATAAATATTTATTTCATTAAACCTGAACTATATTTACATTTTGCTTTACAATTCTTGTTACATCCTATTTAAAGCACTATTATGGAGTAAACATAGAATTCAATTAAATCTTTGGGTAAGCTATAAACATTTATCAAAGTTTTTTTTCTGTTTTTAAAAAGTTTTTTTCTTCTAACCTATAGCACTCGTGATTTGTTTGAGTGGTAAAATTATTTTTCACATAAGTAACATAAAAGTTATCCAAATAAGTACAATGCTTGATTTTTTTTAATATGCCCCCTATCAACAACCCCAAATATAACCCCAAGAAGGGCATTAGATATCAAGCCAAATTTACTATAGAATTAACCTAGAGTAAGTAAAAAGGTGAAATAATTGGAAATATAACCTTCTACGATGAGAAGAAGACGATGAAATCATTATTGAATACTGGTGCTACAACTGACAATTACCGATGCTATTGCCTCGACATTGAGTGAAAGAGACTTTGGATGTCTTATTGGGGAGATATGGCAGTCCATGCTGACTCCACAGATTGTCCAAGTTGATCTAGGGTTACTGTGGGTGGGGTTTGCCGGATTAGTGGTTCTCAAATTATCATCCAGACGTGTTTAATAAATGATAGATAGAAAGTACATGCAAAGAAAAGCAGCAATGCAATATGCAGGTCGAAAAAGTCTTCAATATAACACGTCACGTTTTATCGCTCATCGTCTATTTGGGATGTGAACGTAGGCTAACTCTAAAGGAGAAGGAGGACTCAAGGTCCAAAACCACAGATATAGAGCGATTCATAAGGCAACGGTTAAGTAACCTCTCTCTACGGTGTCTCCAGACTCTAATTCGACCATCGTGGAGCTGCAGGCAGAAGCGTGATTCATTTGCGTGGTATTCGGTTGTCCACATCCCCTATTCAATGCAGTTTTGCAGAAGTAAATGTCTGGGGTCTTGACTAAGATAATCCTAATAATAGATTCCTTGCAAACATTACACTATGAAGTCGAATGGACCCGGATACTGGCTACGGACACTGTTGTTGTACAACAAACCGTATTTATCACTCTTGTTTGGTTACGTTCTGACATGATCCCCGATTTCTTGGGAATAAATAACCTGTGTACTCTGTAGGTTTCCTCTCTCTAAACCAAAAATGCTCTCGAATGGCTCTCGTATTTCTCTGTGAAGTATATAGAAGCAGCTCGCGCAAAACAATTCCGCGAAAAAGCAATTCCAGTACTTCAAAAGGGTTCTCTTTTCTCTCTTTATGTAATGCTCATTGATGGCTTTACAGGTGCTCGTGATGAGCGACTACGCTTAAATGCTTATCATTTGTATATCTTATTGTGTACAAGCACGTTGGGAATCTCACATGGTTTAGATGCTTCCAACAAAATGTTGCATTTTACGTGGCCAGCAATGACATTGCAAAATATTCTGAGAACTTTCCGAAATGGCCAGACACTATGGGTTCTTTCTTTGGCTCAGAGTCTGGTTAAAAGGTAAAGAACAAAAAAGAGAGAAATAAAGAGATTTTTATAATTTACATGGTGAATAAATCAGATGCTGAGAAAATCATTTCAAAAAACTATATAAAATATCAGTTCTTTCAATATTTTAAAGTGTTTCAAGTAAAATTCTTATGGGCCCTATGAATACTTTCTGTGGATTTTAACACGATAAATAAATCGCACGCTAGAAAAACATTTAATTATTAAAATTTTAGTACTTTATAAAATCCTCGAAGATAGAAATCCTTTGAAGTATTTTAAGAAATGATTACGAAAGCAGTTGCATTGATTCTGTGCGCATTTGCACCTAAACGGATTACATCCACTCGGTCGAAAGGCACCGACATCCATTAGACGAGAATTTAGACTTCGATGAAGGAATAATTGAGGAATTACGCAAAGCTGATTACTTTTCTGACACGTGGTGCAAATTGTCGAAAACGGTAAAACTATTTAATTGCAAATTATTTTCTAATGAGAGACATTTGTTTGAAAGCTCTACCATCGATCGCTGCACGGCCAAGATCGAGATTCAATTAAAGTAATTTTAGTTGAGATTTCACGCAATAATGTGCAACTAATTTTCTAAGTATATGCAAAATATATATGAAATCGAACGTGTGCAACGTTAGAATTAATAAATTATGAATACAAACATGTGCTGAATCGCCCCCTCCCTATTTTACACAATTTAATTTATTCGATGCTCTCATAATTAAGTTTTTTCGATGTCTTTAAAAATAAACTATTTCACTTAAAATATTCAACATGTTAGCTAAAAAATTACATAAAAACAATTTAGAACCGTTATCTAAGCACAGAAGATGTGTAACATACTTGACTAACTCTCGGCCCGGGCTAGTGTGGAAGGAAGTGAAGGATGACTCGCCGTAATACTTTTCAACTATTTATTCAGCACTCAATTTATCAACACGATTCAAGTATTCAAACAAAATGAGATGTTCCGATTAAGAGCAAGAGGGGATTTAACTACGAGAGCCGCGAATTATGTGTGAGAAGATTTCTATTAAATTGATCCTCCTTTTATGGAGCAATCCACTACTCTAATATTTGAGTTTAAATTTAGCTATGGTGACCAATCATCACTTAAATATTTTCAACTATTTAATGCCCGAAACGCGCTATCAATGTTTACTAATACCTGATCCGTAGATATCTTTCCTTGTCGTCAGCTTCTCTATATTTCAATCTCCAGGTAACTCCGTCTATCCCTCTATTCATCTATATCTTCACTAGCTAGAAACACCTATACTATATATAACTGGCCTATTCTGCATATCACGGTTTCTTCTTCCAAAAGGATTGGTTGTGATTGATAGCCCAAAGATTTCCCAAGAGGTTTAGTTGAAGGACGCGTATAGATCCGTCACAAGTGTGCCGAAAACATAGCAGTAAGTAATAAAAAATATTAAAATATTAATGATTGAAAAGATTGTTATAGGATTTGAAGCTTAATATACAATCAGAATGACTCATTCTACGCATATATTTTTAATTCAATGAACTAGTCTGAAATTTATATATGTATATTTTCGTATTTGTGTGTTCGAATCTATATATAAGACGCACTTTTCCCCCAATATTATTGTTACCGAAAGTCAAGTGCGGCTTAGAATCGTAGATGGAAAAAAATCGTTGAACTGAGAAGTTTGAACATGTTTACAGTTTACAGTTTCATGTATGTATTTAAAAGTTTTTAACACTAGTAAATCATTCACTTCCAATTAGGATTCCTTAATTTTTTTTTAAATTTCGTAAATATAAAACATAGATCAGGGATGGGTGTTAAGTCGATCGCGATCGACGGGGACTGCCTGGCCTTTTGGAGTGACCGTCATTACTGAGACCTAAGACGCGCTTACTAAGAGAAACATATTTATGAAACACTGACGCCAGTTAGACTGGAGGATTGACTTTTCGCAATCGATACCAGTGTGTTTACTTAAGCAAATGATTCAATAAATATGTAGATGACACGTATACCTTCACTAGAAGCGAATGATGACGTTTAACACATTCACTGTCGACGGGGGGGGGGGGGAGATCACTGTGATACCAACCGTAGAAATAAATTTTTCCGCACACGCCTTGCAGAGGGTGAATAAATGTTAATGATCAGCTCTTTCCACGATGGAACGGGATTGGCCATTGAGACATCCTCTCACACCTCACAGGGACGTCTTAAGACTCTTTGAGGCCCTGAGCCCAGAGTAGATTTTTTGAGGCTCTGGGCCCCTATGCAAAAGTAGGCCCTACCTGAGATCTTTAAAAATAGACATTATATAACATACATTGTTAAATACTCATTCAAAAGGTAATTTCAAACAAATGTGCACGATTCACAATCTCAAAAACTTAGGCACAAACCGGCTCGACCAATGACCGTATTTAGACTAAATGAATTGAATGATTGTTTAAGGTATTAGGCCTAGGCCTAGACATGGACAACGGTCATCACATAAAACGGTCTGACCACTTTTGCCTGTTGGCATGCAGTTTGAAATTCTCTGTTTTTCGGAGAATATGTGCGGGAATAATATTTGACCGCATTAAAATTCTTCTGATCATGATCTTATCAAGACAGAATAGAGAACGAAACGAGGCCCCCATCGAGGACGAGGCCCTGCGCCAGGGCGCAGTTGGCCATGCCTTAAGACGTCCCTGACACCCCCCGCTTCCACAGGATTGAGTTCTCAAGTTGAGGTCATGTCCGTAATAGCAAGAGAATCGTCAGCGAACATTGTAAGTGCATGCGTCGGTTTTAGATTCATCAGTTCACGTATCTTCTCTGCTCGCTGCATTGAATACACCCACACTCCACGATCTAGCACTCTCTCATAGTTGTTCATGCATTCAACTTGACAATTTTGGCTACTTGTGTTTTTGTAATAAAAATAGTGATCTGTCACACTATCAAAAAGGGGTACA
>BMAO01038100.1:0-41010 GCA_019973975.1 Trichonephila clavata
ACATCATTAAAAAAGACAGAAATTATATTTAAAGTTTTTAAAAACATAAAAAGTTATAGAGTTAAAAAATCACTTATTTTTTACAGTATTGAGGCAAGTATTTTGAAACAAAATTACATTCGAACTTTTTTATTATTAATAGCTTAATATAAGCAAAGTACGAATTAAATTATGTATATTATTTTTAAGCAGTATGAGTGCGATAAAAGCTAAATTAAAGACTACTACAATGTGTATCTCGTTGATATTTTTCAATAACTGAAATCTTTCGTGGGTCGTATCACAAACATGCATCGATGCTTCTGCACAGAGTTGAGATGTCTGATACCCCGAGTTATGAAAATTCAGAATGTAAATAGTTTCCGAAGTTGATTTTATAATGGGATCCACGGAGAAAACTAGAATCAATACGTGTTCCTTTCGACCATTTCATTTGGTTGGTTGAAATATCTGACTCGAGAAGTTTTGGAACATATTTCGTCAGCTTAATGTTATTGCATTTAGCTACTTATATTATATCAAAGAGAAGTGTAAGCGATTGTGTTCCAAAAACTACAACGCATTTCTTAATTAGGTGTGGAATGAAATCAACATCATGATTTTCTTATTAGTCCTTTATTAATTGGTAAAAATGGTTCTAACTCAAAAGATAAAAAATAGTTTTCATTCAAAAAAATATTAAACTATCTTAATAATTACAAAAATAATGCACGATTTTAGTTTCTTAGGATATGAGGCCAACAAGGGTCCATTAATATATAATACATACTTTTTAATTAAATTTTAAAAAAATTACTTATGTCTCCAATTAAGAAAGGTCGCAAATAGTGAGTTAAAAAATGATTTTATGTAGTAAAAATAGAATCTATTGCGTGATATCTGATGATAAATAATCATCACTTCAATCTTAATCCGGGCAAATGCAGAAGGTCTCGGTAGCTGAGTGGTCATGTTAACGAGACCACATGCGCTATCGTCATCATTCTGAATCAAACCCTATTGCTACTGAGAACCTGCGGTTTACAGGGTCCGATGCTCATTTTACACATGGATTCCCTATGACTTCACACTGGCGCGGGGAGGAAGTTAGGAATGTAGGGTGCTAAAACAATAGCCATTCTCGTCACGCGGCCACGTTGAGGTTCGTCGATAATGGCGACATTGAAATCTACTTGATTCCCTACAATGAAGTGAATAATCGGATCCACGAACTAATCACTAATACTGAATTTGATGTTTTCTCTAAAACGAAACCTATCCTTTTTCATCCAAAATCCATATAATTTGGTGAGAAATCATTAAACGACACAGATTTTATTATCAAATTCACCTTTCGATAAATTACATAATGTTTCACTTGAGGCAACATCTGCCACACCAAGAACCCGAGACACTATAGTGAGGCTTGCATCAGATACTGCTCCACAGAGGGATTACGGCCACACCCCTTGTGTTTGTCGTATAAGTTTGCGAAAACTAGAAGGAACGATTTAGAAATGCTTTTGAAAAGTTTGCGAAAACTAGAAGGAATGATTTAGAAATGCTTTTGAAAAAAGAGCCATAAAAGCCACATTTAAAATTTTCCCGAATACTTTCGATTTATAAACCCTCTAATTTAAGAGTGCGACATCGTTATTCAATCACTCACTCTAATTGAAAAAACAATAGTGGATCGCAAAAAGAAATTGCGGTTGTTAATGTATTTATTTATTTAATATTTTCCATCTCCTCACATATTGATCAGTTATTGTTAGGTACACGTATTTTTTGTAAATACGCACATTATACTCATTAATTTATTGTTCTTATTTTTACTCTACTCTGGTATGTCCCGAGTATTATAACTTATCAAAATCTGGTAAGTAAATACAAAACATTTTATTGCAACTCCCAGCGAAACCCTTGTGGCCGCTAAAGAAATCAAATACGATTGTTTATTAGTTCAAGATTTTTTTGTGGACACGGTAGCCTAGTTTTCAAGGTATGGGATCATGACAGGCATGATATTAGTTCGAGCCCAGACCCGCCGTGTAGGGGAGGGATGCACGCTAAATCGGTCGAGAGATTAAACATCCGCTCGTTGGAGTGGTGGTTAGGTGAGGAGGTGCCAACTCAGCTTTCGACCTCGTCACTTGACGATGGTTCAAAATTACAATGTTCGCTGCCAAGAGTCTTAGTGTAGCTGAAGAGGGCGACTTTAATGTTGTAAATCAAAGCAATATTTTTCTGATTTCTCAGATTTTATAACAATTTCCTTTGTAAATAATAAAATATTAATTTTAAAATAAAAATTACAAGGCAATTACTATGCCGAGGATTCTCAGTAATTTAATTATTACTTATATTATTTTTTTCACTTAATGACGATTTGAGTGGCGCTATTCATAAATTAAATTCCTTCAGTTACATTAAATACCATTTTTTTAAAAGTCTCCAATGCGTTGTATTCCTCTGGTAGTATACTATATCAGGGGGAATACTCTACATTTACTACTTTGTGCAATCAGATAAAGATTTGTGATCTTGTGATAGGGGCACTAGAAATAAAAAAGTTATTATGCATGTCGCTTTAATTTCCAATACAGTAAGTTATTTAACATACAAATGGGTAACTTTAACTCCCAGTAAATCTCCACCACGTCTCCCTCCATTTAAAAATAAGTCTTTTCTTTTTGAATATTTGATGACACTCTCTCAAATCTAATAGGCTGCATTTTTTGGCACCTTTCCATCTTTCATGATCTAATTCTTCACTTAATGATTTTTGTTCTATCCCCTCCCCCTAGTATAGTGGTCATGATACTCGGCTTGTGATAGAATGGACTCGGATTCAAATCCCGAATAAGGCACGGATGTATCTTCCGGAAGGAGAAGTCGGATTTTCGCTTGAAATGGATTCTTGTCTCGAATGGAAAGCATCGCACCCCTTCTGTTCTATGCTGGAATCCTCGTTTGTAATAAAAAAAATCTACATTCTTCTATGTTTGTATTGTTCATCAATCTCTTGTCTTTCGTATGTATCCCTTTATGAAATACAGAGCAACGACAATGGTTTTGTGAGCAAATTGATTCACATACTGCTTAAATGTTTGTATACTGCTGAGATTATACAATAGCCAAAGCTACATGTCTCAAATCACATCCACATGTTCACGCAGCCATCTCATCTGAATCCTATAGACCACCTATGGGATTGTCTGCAGAGGAGGATTTGTCAACACAATATATCTAGCAAGGATATCCTGAAGAATGTTCTTCATCATGAAAGGGAGAAGAGATAAGCTCTGGAGAAATCACTAGACTTCTTAAATCAATGTAGAAATGAGTTAAGAAGGTTTCCAACAGACAAGGCTATCCAACAAGCTATTAAAAAGCTCATTATCTTTTTTAAATAATTTTTATAACGCTGCTAAAACGGTGAAACAGACTTTTTATGCGTAATTTTTTTTAGTATCTCAGCAAAACTATTTTTAAAAGCTTTTATTTAACTTACAATGTATGTATGTAATTTGTTCGGGTGGAATCTTGCAACTCAAATTTTGAAGCTAATATCTTCATCCTATTGAGCTGAAATTTTGTATACACGTTTAGTTTGGATGATAATGCATGTTTTAACCATTTACATTCTGATATTGGAATTAATTAAAAATATATTAATTAAAAACCTTAAATTAGTTTTGGGCGCCAACTTCGATATGTCTGCATTGTCGTAATAATGTTATTGTTACAACAATGACAAAAACTGGTGTCAAAAATTGGTTTTCAGCCAAACTGGAATTTCATAACGTTGCGCTATTAACTGTACTAATTAACTTTGTCTAAAGAATAATTACATTTCTACAACGTAAAAATAATCTAATTTCTACAACGCATGCAATTTTTTACAAATTTCTATCTATTTTCTTAGATTTAAATTCAAAACAAAAAAAAGTAGAGATATTTTTCAAGTAAATTCGTACATTTTTTTTTTAAATAAATTTATTTGCAAAACTCTTTATGCTCCACATTGCATAACATGAGGCTTACAGACGTAAGTGGTAACAACATTACAAAACAATAATAATGAGAAAAAAAACATAATTAAGGAGAAAAAAAACATAATAAAGGGGGAAAAACACAAAAAGGAAGAAAAAAAATAAAAAGCCAAAACTAAAATAAAGGAAGGGAGGAAAAGATTCGTACATTGTATACCTTTTTCAACCCTGCCAAGTTAAACTGAGATGGAGCATTGTAGAAATTCTTTAAAAAATTTATCTAACTTTAATCTATGAAAATCAGACAAAAAATAATTAGAGAATCGGAAAGATCATTTATTTCGTCCCGATACGGCATAATTCTTTTTACAAAATAATTATATTTGCATTTCTTACGATTTTTTTTAAATAAGTCAAAATCGATGCGTTTTTATGAAAATAATGTCTAAATTGGTGCGCATGAATTTGTTTTTGCTTACATGAATCGACATTCCTTACTAAAACAGCTCATGCTTTGCTGTTTTAGTATCAGTCATTTAAAATATAAAATGCCGAAAACTTTTTCAAAATTTAGTTTTGAAATTTTTTTCGTTATTTATGTAAGCAATAGTTAAGGAGTAAGCGTATGTTTTCGGACATGAATTTTCAAATCTCTTGCGTTCAAAAATTTCATTCCACATTCATCCCATTTATGCTGTTGTTTAAAAGTAAATTTTAGGAGAAACAACACATATGCTTATATATTGGTAAACTTTTCCTCACAATGATTAGGAATATGGATTCTCACAGTTTTGTGTCTTTTGATGTCTTTTCAAGGTATATTTGTATGGAAAGCATTTCCTGTATACTTGGCAACATAATTGTTTATTCCTATATCGGGGTGATACATATATTTTTCTTATTCCTTTTTCTCTGTGAATCCTTCATTGTACACAGCAGTATAAAAAGGTTTTTATGCTCTATGTAAAAAAAAAAATGTGTTGTAGAGTGACAGTATAGTCTAAAATATTCTGTGGCACACAATTTGCAAATTAAAGAGTTGACTCTTGTAAGTTTAATTTCAGGTAGCTTTCGCGTATAAGGTGAACATAACGACTTACTGCAATACATGCACTTTATTGTTGACTCTTCTCTATGAGTTCTGAAATGGTGGCTTAACTGAATCTAGGAAATGAAGGTTGCCGCACATTCTAAACATTCATTAGAAAGGGTTATGCACCCTTATGCACTTTCAAGTGTTTTAAGTTGTGCCTCCGGAATTGAAAAGTTCCGTGACCCGTATCACAAACATGCTTCGAATTTTCTCCAGCACGTTCAGGAGTCACATTTCCTGAAGTTTTTGATCCCTGCAGGTTAAAAGGCAAGACGACTTTGTCAATATTTTGTGATCCTGTATATTTTGGGTCAAAGATGCAGAGGGGTTTCTCATAATGTTCTTCCTTGAAGTCCTCCATACTAAATATTTAAAAATAATTAATTTTTTGGTTGTTTTTGCAATTTATTATAATAACTTTTCTTTACCAACGTGCGCGTATATGGTTATCACGTTCTAGAAAAAAAAATAGTTTTTAGCTTTGAAATATATGAGATAACGTATTTGAAGAAAAATATTTTTTCTGAAAAGCGCAAGAATGAATGAGGTAAATTCCTTATTGCAAAAAATGTTAAGACTCAGGATTGTGAAACTTGAATATTATTATTTCCTAAATTGTTATCTTATATATGACACAACGAATAGTCTTCAGATTGGGGTAACGATCGGTATCGGTTGGTATCGAATCGTCATTCATCCTCATCGCTTTAAAGTGTTTTAAATGTAAGAAATCTATCAATTACGACTCATTGAATACTGCATGCATTCCAACAAAGTCTTAAGAAAAATAACCAACTAAATGTCCAAAAATACTCCTTTCAGATTTCACTGTAACCAAAACTAAAATGCTTCGTATAACTTGATATAAACTCACTATATGACAAAGAGATTATTATCGAAGTCTTATTGAAAAATGATATTTGAAAGGATGGGGAACTCAAGTTCAAAGCATACGAATTTATGTTTTCCAATACTTCAGTCCTACAATTTATCAAACCCTCAACCTACTACTACAAATCACGGTTTTCGTTATCTGCCATTTTAAAAGAGTTCTCATCGTTTCATTTATATCTGTCAGGCAATGTTCTACTTAAGGTACTTTGGACTAAGCAAAAAACGATTGCTCCGATATTCAAGCGGTTCCTTTGCGGTTCTAAAGAACGTGGCAGCTTAGTGATTAGGGTGACTGAATCACATGGCAGTCTTTTATAAGTTCAAGCCTGAAGGAGACAAAAGATCCAGCAAATGGAGGGACTGCGGTGCACGATCAATCTTTCGTGTTCAAATGCCTCCCTAAATCGTGGGGGAGATATTCGAATTCGGAAATGACTTCTCAAGTAACCTCGACACTTGCCTAGGATAATAAGTTACGAGATTCATTGCTGATGGCCTTCGTGTTGCTTTAAATTACATTTTTCATATGAACTAAACTCCTAGAAGTGACTGTAAAGAAAATCATAATCGCGCTTCTTGTGATCGTCGTTGTATCTATCGCCTCAAAATGCAAGATTTGATTAGATTTTTCTTAAAGCCACGGATGCCATCAGAAAATCTGCCCAGGAATTCTCCAATTTAAAATGCTTAAATTGGATTATAATATTTATGGTGTAGACTGAATAGACTTATTGACATCCCTTTCTGCCCTGTTTGTGAAGAAATATTTAATTCATTTAGCGATATATTATACTTTTTCATAAATAAGCGCGATATGCAGCTTCATTTATTACGCTTCGACTTATGCTTACTTCACTGATCCTGAAGACCAACATATCTGAAAGGAAATAGCTCTCCAACTGTTTTTATCAAAATCTTTTGTTTAAGTACACTTATGTCCAAAATTAAGGTAGTAAACATAAAAAATGTGGGGAAACTCAAGAACTATTTACTGTGTTTCCAATAATTCGGCACTGAGACATATTACAATGTTTGAACGAATATAACATAAATATATGGATAAGATTTAAATTGTGAGTCGAGATTCGCCAAACAAAGAAGTTTGAAATTATGAATCGGAGATAAATCATTTTATCCCTGAAAAAGTCTGTCTAATTTGGAGTGAGACCACTTTGAACCACTTTATAAGCTTCTCAACAAAAGCTGCCATATTTTTTAAAAAGTAGTATTTGTGGCAACAAAGCCCATTTCCCCAAAAGTGAGATTTTTAGTTCCTGGAGGGCCTAGGATGTCTACGCTATGAAATGTTATTTCCTAGTCAAACCCAAACATATTCTATAGAAGTGTGATCCGAAAAACTCGAGTGTGTAAATTTATACGTTAAATATCCACTTCTTCATGAATTTAAACAAAAATGTGAATTCTTTTTGGGGGCGCATTATCGTCCCTAAAATTGTAGTCCGGCTCATAGCACTAAAAAAAAACTCAAAGGATTCTAGGATCTCATACCTGTAACGCCATGAGTTGATAGTAGCTGCATCAAAGAGGTACAGTAGTGAACCACAGGCCCAAATTATGCCACCAGACACAAGGAGTCTAATGCTACCTTCAATGCGAAGTCTCATTTGGACGTTTAATTTTACTGTTATGAGATGAACATACATACCACTTTGCTATCAAAATCTCTTTAAGCTCTACTGTTAAGAAATACTTTAAAATTTGTAATATTATTGTGTTGGGTCAAACACTTATTACAGTAAAGGTAATCGAATTATCCGCTAATTTCTAATCTATTTAAATGTTTTATGGCCAAGTAAGAAGTTTAGTATTTCATCTGTGCCAAAATAGGTTAATGTGTGTGTTTACTATTGTCGACGGACGTGGTAATTTTGAAACATTTTCAAGTGACGTGGATAACACCCGAAGTGCCACCAATATTTCATAACAAGCGTACCATATTCAAGTAAGTAAATTTTTCGTAGAAAAATTGAATTTGAATGAGTCTTCAGAGGTATTTGGACTCAAGAACGTCCAGAAAGAGTTCGAAACCATGTTACCAAGGTTGCAGGGGCCACATGTCAACATAGGAAATTTGATCTGTTACTAAGATAGCGTTGGTATCAGTGCTTCTACAAGATAGGTCTTTAGTAGAGCAATGTTTGGAAATTAGGACTCCTCAGAAATAACGCGGTCCGCACTTTCGCATTATTGAGTGTCTTTGGGAAGCCACATGATTTCAGATC
The DNA here is from genome assembly GCA_019973975.1 of Trichonephila clavata. Taxonomy (NCBI): domain Eukaryota; kingdom Metazoa; phylum Arthropoda; class Arachnida; order Araneae; family Nephilidae; genus Trichonephila; species Trichonephila clavata. The sequence goes on from BMAO01038100.1 coordinate 8,205, forward strand.
ACCAATAGACTTCATATTTCTTAAGAAATCTACATTAAAATGAGTCAATAGATGAATATCAGATTGTTTACTTTTATTATATACACAGTATCTTGAACATTAGATCTTTTGATTTTTAAAAATGTTAATCCGAGAAAATAAATTACAAAGCAAAAAATTTGATTAAGCCTTATACTGAACGAAATTCGTGTGATTCGAAGATTCTTAGCTGAAAATACGACAGGAGTAAGAATTGCAACTGGATATGCTTCAAAATTTGCACGGTAAATTTTTGAATAATATATTATAGACTCCATTGAAATTTTTCCTATAGAAAACAATATCAAGGATTTTGTGATAACAATCTTTCTAATACACTTAAAATTTATATTTACTACAATTCAGTTAAGGTGAAATTAATGTACTGGAGTAGTTACGTACTATACCATTGATCAATTTTGCCAAATTAAAACATGTCACGACAAAACAAACACAATTATTTTTCCAACTGACAGCGTTTTCATCTATCAACTCAAAAGTGTTTCCCAAAAAGTTGTAAACTTTGCTCATATATTTTTAAAAAATTGATTCTTTTTCTATACCTAGATTTTAAATGATTAGGAATTGCATAAAAAGCAACACAAAACATTCTAAATTTTTTTGAAAGAATAAGCAAATATGGATTTATAAAATCATTAATTATAGAAGAGAGTTTTCACACTATCCAGAAAATCGAATTATTAGAATATATAACTAGATAAGCCAATTTAACGTTACAAGTTGAAGCTGTACTACACTAGTAAAAGCAATTAAAGGAACAAATGGTTGTTTTGCAATAAAAAAAAACAAAGCAATAAAAATTAAACTTGGCCAAAATATCTTCCGATGCATAACCAATATATGGGATACCAAATGGGCAAAACATGGAACCTAAATTATAGAACTGGTCACTTGTCCAGCACAGCAGCTGAGCGACACCCTGTAAAAAAAGGAAAAATATGTCTGAGAGCCCTTGTTAATATATAAGTCCTTATAAATATGTTATCAACCCCTGAGGCAACTGCACTCTTGAGTTCCTCAATGACCTTTGGAGAACGTCTTCGAGCCGCAATTGAGTTTCCAAGGAATACCCGTACGTATTCAACGTAATTGGCAGGAGACATTCCAGGCCTCTTCAGTAGTTGAATATAATCTAATAATAGGTACTCATCCATCAACTGAGTCTTGCGTGGACATGCGGTATCATAAAGATGAAATGTGGTTCTTATAAACAGCGGAAAAGTCTCATATAGATTGCAAGGATCTCATCACTGTACCACTGACCTGTTAAGAGTAAATCTATCGAAAATATGAAGGTCAGTATAATCCCTTTTAAATAATAATTTCCCAGACCGTCAGACCACGTCCACCATAGTGATACTTGTTTAAATGTTTGATTGCCTTTATAGACTCCCGGGGTTTTTCCAGATGGGAATACATTTCAACTCACTGTTAAGATGAAATAGCTACTCATCATTGAAGAAAGCCTTCCCCAATCATCTTCTGTACAAGATAGTGGTTTTCGGCAATTTGTTATATGTTTTTTGTGATTCAGAGTCAAAGGGATGATGAACTACAGAGAGCCTGGAACCTGGTCTTTGGGCGAGAGTTATCCATGAAAAGGATATTCCTGTTGCATTATAAAAGTTGTGATATACACTGCTGACCACCGTAAATACAACACCAAGAAAGACAAGAGATAGCACAACAAAATTTATTTTGTAGATAACATGTTGACCAAGTATCAAATAATTAAATTTATAGACTTCTGTGAAGTGTGGTTCCTGCCAGAATCAGTAGCCAGAGTAGCCGCCGTTATTGGAGATCACCGTTGCCACACACCTCGGCATTGATTCAAAGAGACTTTCGATGTGTTCTTGGGGTACAGCAAACTAAACAGCTTCCATACATTGCCAAAGTTGATCTGGTGTGGCAGCTGGGGGTGTAATCTGGGTCAATCATTGAGCAACCATGAACCACATCTTTTCTCTCCGGAAATATCTGGATAGCAGGACGGCCAGGGAAGCAATTCAATCTAGTGATTGACAAAAACCTTTGGACAATGCGTGCCACGTGTGGTCGCGCTTCATCCTGTCCTTGTTGCCAGAGGATGTCATACAAATCTATAGATACAGCTTGCGATACCAACGAAGCTGTAAATTATCCAGCAGAGGTTTTGAAATCATTGGATTTGCCAGGCATGCCACCGTACCATTTACAATTGAAGGTTGGATCTCCGGTTATTTTGCTTCGTAATTTTAAACAGGCACGGCTGTCCAATGGCATGCGATTAGTCATTAAACAATTAATGAAAAACATTGTTGAGGCTAGCATTTTGACTGGCAAGTTCCGAGGAGAAGATGTATTTCTTCCACGAATCCCTATTATTCCCAACAGATGTGCCAATTCAAACGGATTCAATTTCCACTTAGATTGGCATTCGCAATGACAAACAATAAGTCTCAAGCGAAACGATGTCTGTTAGGGGCTTAGATTTGGGCACACCGTGTTTTTCACACGGACTATTAAACGCAGCATGTTCTCGATTGGATAAACCATCCAGTTTGTTTGTGTAGGCTAAAGATGGACTCACTAAAACTATCGTACACCCCATTGCCCTAAGAGACTGATAAAGTTATTTTTTAACTGTCAGAATTTGTGACAGATGTAATTTGAATTTATTAGTTAAAATAATAAAAGTACAAAGAATTCAAAAAATGAATGCTTGATGTTTTGTAATTTTATAGGACGTCATCGTTCACAGCGCTCCATTCCTCTTTCAGTTATATACCACATCCCAACATACTTTCAATGAGTTAGTTATTTTTTATTTGACTACCAAAATATTTACTAGAAATAATTTATATAGCAAAACAACGTTTGTGCCGGTCAGCTAGTTAGTTATAATATAATTTTTAATAGTAGTAATATATGTTATAGATTGTTATATTATATGCAATATATTTTTTTATAATACATTGTATTTCACATTATAAAACTATTTGTAACTAATTTTTATGTAAAATATCATTTTATATCTATTATATATAAATTTAATTATTTAATAATATAAAAATATATTTATAAAATAGAATATAAAAATTTATATAACAACAGTAATTATTTTACTTATGAAATACAAAATAATTACATAAAAAATATTTAATATTTAATAAAAAAATTTATTTAATTTAAAAAATAATTAAATGGCTTGGAAAAAAAAATTCAGTGCATGATTCAATTCCCATCCGTTTGCGTTGAAAGAAGTTGCTCTGCCACACACAGTTGAGCCATCTCAGCGCTGGATGTAATTAAAAATCAATTGTATAAAAGTTAAGCATGAATTTCAAAGACTATTTTTTCCGAATTGACTGGCTTTTCAGCGCTGATACATTGAGGGTTCAATATCCTAATAGAGTACCACTATTATACCAACTCTCATCCCCAAATGAATTTCTTCAGTCGTGCCCTCACCCTTGTTATTATGAGAAACTTTCACAACAACTTTCAATAATTTCATAGCTATGAACACAAAATTCAACCATTTTCAATAGATTATGAAAGAAAAACTAAGAAATATTTTGAATTAAATTGTTTGTATTTCTTAGAAACATTCAACAAAATTTTAAAAATGATGCAATCTGGTAAACCATTCCCCTTTCCTAACAATTTTCCAGTACATTAAAATCCTTAAACAAAGGACCAAATAAATTTGGGTTTAAAATTTTTTAAATAAAAAAAGTTGTTATTGAGGTATAGTAGTATAGCTTAAAATCGACATAATTTGTATTGCAGCAAGTACTTACACGGAAACTTTTTTTTAAAACTCTTATCTATTAAATGATAAATTTGTGAAATATGAAACATATCCATTATAATATTTTGTACAGAAGTAAAATTGTCATAGTAAGATAAAAATAAAGACTTACTGCAACGTGTATCAGGAGGATCTTTTCATCTGTGGGGCGTATCACAAACATATATCGGGGATCTGAAGAAAGTTGAGATGTCAGCTCGTTCAGAATGTGAATAAGCTCCGATGTCGTCTTTATTCTGTTATTCTTAGGAAAAACCTAGAAGCGGGGTGTTTATCGATCATTTCGTTTGGTTGAATTAAATTTGAGGCTCCTAAAATCTTTAGGACATATTGCTGTCAAGCTTAGTTTCAAAAACATTTATTTACTTACATTATATCAACGAGCCTTTCATCCTTTTAGTCTTATATGAATTCGCAAAAATCGTTCCAATTTAAAACACTGAAAATCTTTCATTGAACGAAATTCATTGAACTCTCTTAATAATTATATTGTTCGCATATTAGAGGAATGTTAGCTCTATAGAGTATATGGCGAGTAAAGGTTTATTTTTTAATTACAGTTCAAAAATTGTTCACATGTATTACCAATTTATAAAAAATGGAAATCTTGCAATAGAAGTGAACTTTTCACTTTAAGCATGATATAAAATTTAAGTCGAGACACCTAATCCAGATGTAATTAAATGATCATCACTTAAATGTAAGTCCGGGCGAATGCAGCATGCCACGGTAACCGAGTGATTATGGTGGCGAGTGAAAAGTTCAGTCTCACTGATGATGCAGTGTACGGGGGCTGATGCATGTTAAATCTATCGAGGCTCAATGTCTTCAAGTTGGCGAGATGTAGAAGTTCAGAATGTGCGTTGCCGGCTCAATTCTCCGCCTCGTCACTCGACTACACTCTAATTTTTGAAGTATCTATATATATATAGATCATTGGTTCCCAAACGTTTTAGCCTCATAGACCCCTTGACAGGTTTTTCGGTTTGGGGTAGACCTCTACTTACCTAATATTAAATTTGTGCAAATTTATCAAATTAAATGTGTTTTTGACAGCAGGTATGGAGCTATTTACTTTAAAAGATTAAAATTTTTAACTGTAGTGAAGTATAGAAGAGTTTAAAACTTAAGAAAACACATATTAGTTAATTTAATTAGTTAGTTAATTAAATTAAAATTTAACTAATGCACAAAATAACTGTTACATAAAATATCTGAGCAACAAACAAAAGCTTTTAGAGGGAGGGAGGAATCTGGGGATGCAATAATAAATTTCATGATCTGGCCTCAATGCTATCAGGTTTTAACACTAAATATATCTCCTCGGTTAATAGTGTCCAGTATTTTCTTTTGGAGATTGGCAAGCGCTCTAAAACTCCATCTCAATCGGAGTAACAATTAAAAACTTACTCAAGATATTCCATAATAAGGAATAAATAACAGGTATATCTTTTTAAAGCTAAAATTTTTGACATTGTTTCTAAACTTTACTTTAAGATCTTCATTAGAGCATATCCTCGAGCTTAATTCTTATAATCTAACTTTTTTTTTTCAAAGTATGAATTCACTGTCTACTGCGGTTCTATAATAGTCAAAATATTCTCAAATCTAGTTTCAAAGTCGAAAAAAAGGCCATTTAAATGTTGGCGGCGTCCAAAACTATACTCCTTTAGCTTAATTCTGGAAAGAAAGGCTGTGTGAAATGTGGTCCTTGTTTTAATAAAATTTATGCTGTCGCCTTGTAACTGCAAATAAACCTCATTAAAGTTAGTGAATAAATCTGTAAAATATAGGTGAGTTAGTTTCCACTTAAATAAATTACCTTTAAAAATTAGTCATAATCTGGTTTGATGAGAGCCACTATCGTAGACACCCATTTACACCTCATAGACCCCAAGTTATTTTTTTGCTGTCCTGGATCCTTGTAGATCGTCATACACCCCTGGGGGCCAACATAGACCACTTTGGGAATCACTGATCTAGATAAAGGAAACATTGAATAATCCACCTGACTTCCGACCAAGATGTCAATCAACTGACTCACGAACTTACGAATAATATTGAAATCACTGTTTTTATGATAACCAACTTTGCTTAAACTACTGTTCCAGTAATATGGGATTGAACTCATTGTACGACAGAAAGTTTATTATATAAGTCTTCTCTTACTGAAAAAGTCTTCATGGTTCTTACTTTCCTAAAAAAAAATTTTTTTTTCAAGGATGTTGGTCTCGAGATCAATTTCTCAAACTTTCGAAAAATTTGTCATATCCTAACCTCTAATGTTGATATTTAATATATCACGATTATGTTTGACTGAACTTTGAGAGTCGAATTGACGTCTTTTTATCTGACAAGAAAGGCTTCACCTAAAGCACCTTGGAATACACCAAGAACCATTATTAGAATAATCAGGCTCGCATCAAATATGGCACCAAAGAGCGATTATGCTCGCACTACCTGTGATCTTCGTCGCATAAATTGCACAACTTAGAATGAATGATTTAAATAATTTTTCAGAATGTCACTAACTCAGTGTCAAAAACTCCCCAGTACTTCTCCAATTTTAAAATGTTTGAAAAAATTCAATCTTTATCTTTTTTTCTCTTCCTTTTTGTTTTCAATTTCCTCACACAATCGTCCCTTCTTATAAGAAAAAGTTTTTTCATTTTTTTTTATTAAGCTTTTGCTAATTATTTATTAAGCTTCTTATTATGTTTATGAACTCTTTACTGATCCTCTCAAAACCAACATCACTAAAACGAAATTTTCTGTGGCTCATTTAATCAAAGTCTTGCAACTCAATACTATCCATTATTTTGCACTTACAGTTGAACCCCTGCGGATGCTGAGGAAATTATATGACGTCCTACATGTTCAAGATTACTTTCGAAATTTTAATGTTCCAAACAATATTTTTCACACTTCTCAAATTGCGTTATGTTTCTTTAAATATACACTGAAATTAATGCTTTCATAATAAAAATAACTCTTCAAATATACTGCGCCTTTCGTAATTGGAACAATTTATCAATTAATTGAAATTTTTATTAAGGAAAAATTAAAGTAACTCTTGGATCATATATTTTACTAAATGACATTTAATTGCCATTATTATATAAAAAACAAACTATTAATATCTAAACAAAATTCATGGGAAAGATCTTGAAAGTGTAATAATGTAATAAACTTAGATTTAATTTCAAAACTGTCTTTGGTAATCATATTATTTTTAACTCATGCCTACCAGAAACTACTTCTAATCAGAAATTTCTTTCATGACTTTTGAAACCTGTTTTCTTTTCACGTCAAATCTTGTTTTCACTTTAAACAGATCCAATACATCTCAGAATCTTTGTCCTGAGGAAATAGATATTATTTTTTTAAGGGCCTATGTCTGAGACAAAGTTCCTAACCTTGATCTCATTAATTGTTCTATTTCGAAGGTCATCGAACCTATGTAATCGCGTATGATATTTAAAGCTTTAAACTTTTGTATTGATCTTTTTTATTTCTTCCTTTTAATTGAAACCCTAAAATTATTTATAAATCCTCTTAACAAAAGAGACTTTAATTAAATTTTATTTATAACTACTTTTGAAACGTAAAAGCTCGAATTCTGGTGTTAAAAGTAATAATTCCGTTCGAGAACGTACAGTTGCGTTGTTGTATTATGTTACTGAATCAAAAATTCCTAGTTTTGAAAACAACGAGAACCTTTAAAATTTTCTACAGTTTTATCCCGTTTCATCTGCACTACACTTCTTTTAAATATTGTGGTGGCCACGGCAGCCTAGTAACTATGGACAAAAATTGGAGGACAAGGGTGGAGTTATTGGAATAGCCAATCAGAAAAGGTCCATCTCTTAAGCATGAAAATGAAAACAATCGCTCCACATCTACACTGGTGTCCAAAAGTTAAGCATAATTGATACTTATGTGAATAAAGAAGGAACTGTAAATCAGAATGGCGGGAAACGTGATATGCGAGTGTAAAATGGTTATAAAATAAGGAAGCAAATCAAAAGAATGATAATTAATTTTATTATCCAAAATATCAGTTTGAAAGAAAACTGAGCATAGCAGGGATTCCGACTTTAAAGAAAACATTAAGTAAAATACTGATGCTGCTGTTTAATAAGCCGTGTGGTCATTTCTGACAGCCAGGTACGCTGCACAGCATTTTACTATACTTGCTATGAGATGAGGAATGAGTGGTGGGCTCAAATGTTTCCAAGCTTCATGGAGATCTCTCTTTAGTTCTGTGACGAGCTTGTGGTGCGAAAGGCTTTAGTTTCTACCGAGCATATCCCCTACATGCTTTATAGGATTTAAATCAGGAGAGTTCGCAGGCCACGACATGCGCTGGAAGTTTTCCGTTTCAAGGAAGTCATCAATCAGCACCGCTCGGTGACATGGCGCATTATGATCCATGAATATGAAGTCAGGACCGACAGCACCTCAAAACAAGCGAACATAAGGCTCAAGAACTTCGTCTCTGTATCTTTGAGCAGTCACAGACCCCGTGTCAAATAAATGGAAGTCTTTGCGGCCATCCATCATGATGCCTACCCATACCATTACATCCCTTGATGGAAAATGATGTCTTTCCGTGATGTTTCTTGGTTCAAAACGTGTTCCAAGTTCTCTCCATATCGTTACCCGCCAAGAATCACTACTCAGACTAAACCGGGACTCGTCACTGAACATCACATTGACCCACTCTCCCACACTCCAATGTTGATGTTTCAAACTCCAGTTCAAACGAGCGCGTTTATGCGCAGACGTGAGGGGAATGCAAACTGCTGGTCTTCTGGCATACAGGCCAGCATGATTGAGCTCGTAATTTGGTATGGAGAAAACCTTGCACAGAGCTTTTCAAAATAAGCATTTAGTACCAACGATAAAGCACGGTGGGGATGGAGTTATGGTGTGAAAGTACGTGGGACGAGCAATGGTGTAGGCAAGTTGGAGTATATTGAATCAATTATGAACAAATATGACGAAAGTGATGTCTTGAAAAACAATTTAAAGGTAAGTGCCATTAATTTCTGCCTAGCATCGTCGCTTCGTTTCCAACACCACAACGATTCTAAGCATATTGCTGAAAATGTGAATCTTTGTCTCTTGTATAATATCATAAATTAACTACACACGCTCCTGCAGCGGCCGATCTGAATCCTATGGAACACCTATATGATTCGCATGAGCGTAAGATTCGTCAACACAGAATATCTAGCAAGGATATGCTGAAGAGTGTTCTTAAAGACGAATGGCAAAATATAAGAGCTGAAGAAACACCTAGACTTGTTAATTCAATGTCGAAACGACTTCAGGAATTTCTCAAGAGATGGGGGCTATCCAACCAGCTATTAAATAGCTCATTATCCTTTTTAAATATTTTTTGTAGCTACCGACAATATGCTGAAAGCAAACTTTTTCTACTTGATTTTTGTTCATACCTCTACAAACCTGTTTTTATTCTAAGAACTATGAAAGTAAACCCGTATTTTACTTTTGTTATTCTCAATACTTGAAATTTAATTAAATAAAATGTAATTTAAAATTATTTTAAAATTTTTTTCGTTTTTTATGCAAGCAATAGTATACATATATAGATGAACGTAGACTTTTTCCAGCAAGTGTATGGCTTCGGCAATAAATTTTAAAATCACTTGCAGGCAAACATTTCATTCCATATTCGTCACATGTATGCTGATGTTTACCAGTATGCAAGCGTATATGTTGTTTATCATAAAATTTGCTTTTAAAGCTTTCCCCACAATTTGGACAGGAATATGGTTTATCACTGTTATATGTTTTTTGATGTCTTTTCAAGATGTATTTGTAAGGCACTTGACAACTGAATTGTTTCTTCATCTGGTGGCGCTACATTTATTTTTCTAATCCCTTTTTCTCTGTGATTCCTTCATTGAACACACCAATAACAAAAGGTTTTTCTGCTCGATGTAAAAAAAGATGGTGTTGTAGTGACAATCTTGTCTCAAATATTCTGTGGGGCCACCCATCCGGTATAGTGGTCAGTGAAGCTGACTGCTGTGTCGTAGGGACTGGATTCGAATCCCGGAGAAGGCATGGATGTTTGTGTTGTAATCCTTTCTTCTGTCTGTGTTGTATGCCCCCCGTGTTATACATTGCGTGGTGCACGGGGTTTATAAATGTTAAAAAAATATTCTGTGGCACACTTTACACATTAAACAGTTGACTCTTGTGTGTTTATTTTATTATGTCACCTGTTGTGGCTCAAAGAGTTTAAATTGGTGTATGGGACTGGTATGGGATCGTCATTCGTCATCATCACTTTAATGTGTTTGAAATTTATTGATTCGTCGATTACAGCTCATTGAAAAATGCTTGATATCCAACAAAGTGTTATGAAAAATAACCAACTAAACGACCAAAAATACTAATTTCAGATTTCACTGCAATCAAACAAACTCTTGGTATAACTTAATGCAAACTCACTATACGACAAAGATATTTTGCAAGCCTTATTGAAAGACGACATTTTCAAGGTTTTGCAACTCAAGACCAAATCATAAGAAGTAAGTTTTAAAATAATTGAGTCTTACCCTTTATTATACCCTCAACCTACTAGTAAAAATCAGGGATTTCGTTACCTGCAATTTTGAAAGAGTTTTAAGCGTCACATTTATATGTCAGGCAATGTTCTACTGACCGTACTTTGAGCTAAACAAAAAATCGTGGCCAGCCTATTGAGTCTGAGCCTGAAAGCAACAAAAGATCCAGCGTATCTGGTTCACGATAAATATTTCACGGTTCAAATTCCTCCCTAAGACTTGGCGGAGAAATTCAAATTCGGAAATGCTTTCACAAGTAACCTCAACACTTGCCTAGGGTAATAAGTTATGAGGTACATTGCTGATGGCCGTCGTGTTGCTTTAAATTACGTTTTTCATATGAACTAAACTTCTAGACTATTTGACAGTTTAAAATGCCAGATTTTGATCAAGGTTTTCAGAACGCCATGGATGCTATCAGAAAATTTGTCCAGTAATTCTCCAATTTGAAATTCTTTAAGTGGATAGCAATATTTATGGTGTAGACTTGATAGACTTATTGGAATCCCTTTCTTCCCTGTGTGAACAAATATTTAATTCATTTAGCAATTTATTGTACTTTTTTCATAAATAAGCACGGCGAAGCTCACGGTATGAAGCTTTATTACGCTTCGACTTAGGCTTACTTACTTCACTGATCCTGAAGACCAACATCTCTAAAAAGAAATAGTCCTCCGACTGACTTTATCAAAATCTTTGGATTAAGTACACTCATGTACTTAAAGTAACTAATAAACATAAAAAATTGTGTGAAACTCAAGAACTATTAACTGTGTTTCCACGAAATTCGGCACTGAGACATATTACAATATCAGCAAGAATATAACATAAATATGTGGAAAAGATTTAATTTGTGAGTCAAGATACACCATATAAAATTATAAAATTATGAATCGGAGATAAATTATTTACCTCTGGAAAGGTCTCTCTAATTTGAAGAGTGACCACTTTGAACCACTATATAAGCTTCAACAAGATAACATATTGCTTAAAAGGGTACAAATAAGTATTTATGGCAACAAAGTCCATTTTTCCAAAAGTGGGATTTTGAGTTCACTTGGGGGGGGGGATTGTCAAAGAATGTCTATGCTGTAAAATGACATTTCCTAGCGAAACCCAAACATATTCAATAGCATCATTGTGATCCGAAAACCTCGAGAGTAAACTTATACGTTAAATATCCACTTCTTCATCAATTTAATAAACAATGTGCACTCTATGTGGGTGCGCATTACCATCCATAAAATTGTAGTGCGGGCACACAGCACTAAAAAAAAGCTCGGAAACGCATCCAGGATTTCATACCTATAACGCCATGAGTTGACAGTACCCGCATCAAAATAAGTACTGTAGCCACAGGTCAAAATTATGCTACCACACACTAGAACTCCATTGCCACCAAATAATAATTTTTGTTCCGTAGAAGGGATGAAAAAAAGCTCCATTTTCTCACCAGGTGAAGACCCGTCGAGAATTACTTTGTCTGGTACATTCCGACTCATCACTGAAAAGAAAAACACGCCCCATTTTTGAGGAGTTGACGACTGACATTTTCTGCTCTGCAATATTTGGTTTTTCCTGCCGGATGCAGTCAATGGGACACACCAGACTTGACTCTGGAAATAAAGACCAATCTGTTAAAGATGGCTGTAGACCATTTGTCTGGAAATTCTTTTCCAGACGCAGAAGCAAGGTCACGAGCAAGCTGGGGAGTCGTTGTCCGCATATGTCGTCATGCGCTTAATGCCTAATAGCAATCCTGGTGGAATGACGATGCTGTAAGGCGACCTTGGATAACCCTCCTGGTGACCTTCTTGTTTGGAAGTGGTTCGAGATCGCTTTCGGGCCACTTGTAAACATCGAGACACCTCCGTTTGAGATTGGCCAGCTTCAAGCCTTCCAATCGCTATCTATCTCAAGGTATTATTTAAACGAGTATAAGTCATTTATTTTGCAAACAGAACTAAATTTTTTATTTTAGTGCAATATTCACAAAACTGGAGGCAAACTCCCAAATGCTTGAACGGTCTCAAACCAGTAGTTTTTCAAAAACTTATTTCATTTATTTATTTATCCAACGCCCACCCATGTCTTCTGGACCATTTGACGCTGAGTCTCCCAGAACCGACTGACATCATCGTCAGTTGGGTGCTCATGGAGTTCAGGGCATTGGAGCAGGTTATCACCATCCTTTCCAGTATCGCCGCAGAACGAGCATGCCACGTCAGTAGCCATTCCAAGGCAGTGGAGGTAGATAGCGGAAATAACTGCTACACATTTATCACTATCCAGAGAGCACGTGTAGCTCAAGAAATGCTGCGTACGCGTTTAAATTTACACCCATCCCAATGCAAAAACCAACACTAAAACAACATATTTTCATAAACTAAAGTTTGATATTGTATACTCTTACCGTTCTTCAAAATGTATAAAATACAAATCCTATCAGTTGTAATGTAGACATTTTAAAATTTTTATAAAAAAAATGATTTTGACCCTAAATTTGAACATGTGAATATGTATAAATTTCGGACTATTCACCTCCCAACTCTTTGGTTCATTTTATAGATCTCGGATATTATTTGATATTTACTCAAGATTACATTTCAAATTACACATGTCAATTATAGCAATACTTTTCTCACGAATTAAATCAAGATTTGCTTCAAAAATAAAAACAATAGCTGTGATTATTTCATAATGAAACAAACTCAACAATTATGGTATGTTTGAACTTTCGTAAATCACCCATCATTTTACTTCATGTTTATTTTACTGAATGACGCAGTTCTTCAATCGAACTGCAACATATAGAACAATAGCGATTGCTTGATATAAACCTTCAATGCAAAATCTCATCTGGACGTTTAATTTTACTGTTATGAGAGGAACATATAGACCACTTTGCTATCAAAATCTCTACAAGCTCTACATTTAAGAAATACTTTAAAATTTGTAATATTCCTGTGTTGTGTCAAACTTTTACTGCAGTAAAGGTAATCCAAATATCCGCTAAATTCAAGTCCATTTAAATATATTATGGCCAAGTAAGGTGTTCTGTATCTCATCTGTTCCAAAATAGGTGAATGTGTGTGTGTTTACTATTGTCAACGGACGTCGTAATTTTGAAAAATTTTCAAGTGACGAGGATAACACCCGAGCTGCCACCAATGTTTCCTAATAAACGTACCATATTAAAGTAAGTACATCGTTCATAGAAAATTTTATTTTGCATGGATCTTCAGAAATATTTGGACTCAAGTCGACAAGAAAGAGTTCGAAACTATGTCAGCAAGGTTTCAGGGGCCACATGGCAACAAAGGAAATTTGATCCCTTACAAAGATAGCGCGTGTATCAGCGCTTCTATAAGATAAGTATTTAGTAGAACAACCTATGGAAATTACGACTCGTCAGAAATAAAGCTGTCCACAATTTCACAATGTTGAGTTGGCTTGGGTAGCTACCCGAATTCTGATCGCCAATAGCCTTCGAATTGCTTAGGAAACTACATTGTTAATAAATCAATAGATGAGTATCAGATTTTTTACTATAACTATGTACACAGTATCTTAAACGTAAGATCTTTTGATTTGTAAAAATGTTAATCCGAGAAAATAAATTACGATAAAAAAAGTTTGATTAAGCCTTATACAAAAGGAAATTCGTGCGGTAAGAAGAAAAAATGAGTAAGAATTGCAACTGAATATGCTTCGAAATTTGCAATGTAAATTTTTGAATAATATATTGTAGACTCTATAGAAATGTTTCCTAAAGAAAACCAAAATCAAGGACTTTGTGCAGAACATTCTTTTTAACATGCTTAAAGTTTATATATAATAAATTTCAGTTTAGGTAAAATTAAGGTACTGAAGTAGTTACGTACTATACCATTGATCAATTTTGCCAAATTAAAAGATGTCACGACAACACAAACACAATTATTTTTCCATCTGACAGTTTTCTGATCTGTCGATTCAAAAGTGTTCCCCAAAAGTTCTAAGTTTTGTTCATATATTTTTAAACAATTAATTCTTTTTTTTTATACCTAGGGGATAAATTATTAGGAATTGCATAAAACGCAGCACAAAACATTCGAAATTTTTTTGAAAGAATAAACAAATATGGATATACAAAATTAATAATTATAGAGGATTGTGTTTTCCCACTTTCCAGAAAATAAAATTATTATAATATTGAACTAGATATGCCAATTTACCGTAACAGGTTAAAGCTCTACTGCACTGGTTAAAAAAATTAAAGGGACAAATTGTTTATTTGCAATAAAAAGAAAACTAAGAAAGCTAATAAAATTAAACTTGGTTAAAATATCTTCCGATATATGACCAATATATGGGATACCCAAATGGGCAAAACATGCAACCTGAATAATAGAACTGGTCACTTGTCCAGCACAGCAGCTGACCGACACCTGTAAATAAAAGAAAAATATGTCTAATAGCCCCTGTTAATATATAAGTCCCTATAAATATATTATCATCCCCTAAGGCAACTGCACTCTTGAGTTCCTCAATGGCCTTTGGAGCATGTCTTCGAGCTGCAATTGAGTTTCCAGGGAAGTCCTGTTCGTGTTCGATGGATTTGTCAGGAAACATCGCAGGTCTCTTCAATCGTTGAATATAATCCAATTATAGGTACTCATCCATCAACTGAGCCTTGTGTGGGCGTGCGGTATCGTTCATAAAGATGAAATTTGGTTCTTTTAAACCACGGAAAAGTCTCATAAAGTGTGCAAGGATATCATCCCTGTATCGCCGACCTGTTAAGAGAGTACCTGTATCGAAAACAATGTTCGCGGTATACCCCCTCTTAAATAATAATTGCCCAGACCATCAAACGACATTCACCATAGTATTTCTTTTTTAAATGCTTGATTGAATATATAGACTCCCGTGTTCTTTCCAGGTGAGAACACATTTCGAGTCATTGCTCAGATGTGAAAAAGTTAATTATCACTGAGGAAAACCCGTCCCAATCATCCTCTTTATTAGATAGGTGTTTTCGGCAACTTGTTACATGTTTTTTGTGGCTCACAGTCAAAGGGATGCAGACTACAGAGAGCCTGGAACCTGGTCCTTGGACGAGAGTTATCCATGAAAAGGATATTCTTGTGGCATTAAAAAGGTTGTGATATAGTTGAGTTGCTGTCATGGACCAATTCCTTTCAGACAGAAGTCTTAAATAATGATCTTGATCCGGCGTTGGGGTCCTTTTTTGGCCTTGGCCAGGTTTCCAAACAATTGCTCCCATCTCTATAAACTGTTTTCAGAGAGTGAACATCACTTTTTCGAAACCCCCAAAACCCAACAGTTTGTAGTCTGTGATTGGCCCGCGTCGAGTCTTCCATTGATTCGCGTTATTTTGGCATCATTTAGACTAGGAGTCTTCAATCTTAACGCTAAACAGTACTTCAATAAGTTTACATTGATCCACGGGAAAATCTACTGTTCAAAAAAATAATGTATTCATTTAAGGAGAAGCGCTCTACAAAAAAAAAGTATCGTTACAGGGTGCATGCAAAAAATTTAACAGCAAAAAACAAAACAAAAAAATCCCCAAACGCAGTTTAAGATATATAAGCTGTTTAAAAAGTCACAATTTAACGAAAATAGCAGAAAGAAATATAAAGAAAACGTTGGGAAAATTTATTCATATTAAGAGTTCAAAAGCCGTAAAACTTTAAATATAAAAAGACATTTGTAAAATTTCAAGTTCATTTAAAATTCTGTAAAATTTTTCTATAAAGATGATCCAGTGAGAAATTATCAATGTAATTACCTCTGATAAACTTACAATAGAATAAGAAATGTTTCTTAATGTTCTCGATAATTCAGAAAAATGAGTACTACTTAAAATATTGACAGAGTCAATCACATAATTAAAGAAAAAAAACACAAGAAAGGTCTCGTCATTCTTTTCCTCAATCATGTGATTGACTCAAGAAAGATGTCATCGCTTGCCGCAGGGAAGGTATCATGGTTAATGACTGACCAGTATGAATGTGAACTCCGGAGAAGGAATGGATGTTTGTAAATGTATAGGAGAGAGAGAGAGAGAGAGAGAGAGAGACGAGAGAAGAGCACGACGAGATTGAAAGAGCATAAATCTACCCCGTTAACATTTTAACAGTAAAAAATATTGCCTGGTCATCCCAACACATAAATAAAAACTCAGCTTTTTAATTGTTAAAACCACATCACATAAAGGGTTAAGTCCTCTGGATAGTTGACGATGTCAAATTGTTTCATACTTTGTGTAATAACCATAAACGAAGCCGAAATAACTCGCAATGCATGAGTTACATCTATGTTATTATTATTATAATACACATTGTTGATTTAATGACATAAATATAGAAAACACTCTTCTATAAGTGGTGGCGTCGAAAGAGAGGGGAAATTTCCATTGGGGATAAAGTGATGTACTCCGTAAGAGCACGTGCAACGCTGGGATAATCTGACATGAAACAGACCCGTTCGATGGAGCAAAGAGTTGAAAGAAGTTTCGAAAAAGCTTATTTTAGTGATATATTAATGTAGAAGTCATAAACACACCATGAAGAGGGAGGAATACGAGGAGGGGAAATTTTTAAGGCAAAAATATCTATACGCTTGAAGAACCCCGTGCAACGCCGGGCTATACAGCTATAGTTATTGTAATACATATTGTTGTGTATCTCTTATTATTGAATTGTTTTAAAGGATGAACTAATTTTTGGGTTGTAGAGATAGTTATTTCTGTAATCTGTAGAAATGTATTAAAATCATATTCTATGTTGCTTAATAAGAATTGTTAAAGTTTTATTAATTTTTTTTTTAAATAATCGGAGCCCCACTTTTAAAAGTAAATCTACAGAAAATAATTTTCCTGTTTATAATTTTTCTGGATTCACAAGATATCGGAAGGGAAATATTTTTTTTTTTGTGTATAATTTGAGCAAAAATTTCATTTTAGTGACAATAAAAGTTAAAAGTTAAAAACTGCGACATTAATATTATCTAGCAATATGAATGAAATTTCACTTGATACCACGAAACAAGTGCCACATTCTTAAAGTCGGCTGTCTAAAAATCTCATCGGTATAGTACAACTATTAAAGAAAGGGTGGCCACGTTAAATAAATTATCCTTCTTACAAATCAAAAATCGAAAAACGCTCACAATTCCAAATGTTCTTGAGAAATTGATAATGAAAAAAAATATAGCTTTAAAATACAATACTTTTCGAAATACTTGCATTTTTATTTACACTGTAATGTGTATTTTGATATAAAAAATTTAGAATGTGTATTAGTTTTATAATATATATATATATTAAATGTATATATATATATATTATAACATCAAAAAATAAATATATAAATGATCATAATGCGTGACTTCGTTGAACAATTATTTATTCTGAATTTTATTGACTATAGAGTTATAAAATACTATCATTTGAATTACTTGTATTTTTATTTATATTGCAAAATTTATTTGCGTATATTAAGAAAAAAATTAGAATGCATTATATATTAGAGTATTAATAAATATATCAAAGATAATAATGTGTGCTCCTATTCAGAAATAATTTATACTCTGAATTTTGTTGTCTAATTAGAATTTATTTCAGAATCGTGAAGTTTTGATAATCCTTTTATATACATCTTATAAGCTATATTTATATTGATAATTCCTCCACTTTAAAAAAAAATTTTCGTCGATTTGTTTTTACACTACAAATTTGCACAAAAAAGTCCAAACCACAAATATTTTTATTATTTTATGCATAAATTATTCTATTTTCTTTCTAATTAGTGTTTATTCCCAAATGTTTTTAGAAAATAAACCCACTTTCCTTGCGCAGATGTTTTACCGGTATTCTGGTCGCGCGAAATCTTAAAATTATATACAGCTGCTTAACAAGCTTGATCTTGCAATCCTTTCGATTTTCGAATATTGCGAGTGGAGTACATTAAACTTTTTTTTAAATAACTAATAAATATACGTGCCCCATTGAACAATAAATAGCTCTCTAATTTTGTCAACTAATTAGAATTTATTTCAGAAACTTAAAGTTTCTAAATTCGGTTTTTACTCACTATATAGAAAGCATATGCTGTATTTAAATCAAAGATTCCTCCACTTTTAAATAAACTTTTCCTCGCTCTATTTGCTTTTATACTTATTTGGAACGCAAAAGTTATAACGACCAGTTTTAAATACTTTATAAATTTTTCAATTTTCTTCCTCTAATTAGTTCTTATTGCCGGTTGCTTATATAAAATGAATCCGTGTTATTACTACAAAATAGCCAACTAAATTTGAAAAGGTATTTTACTATTTGATTAAACACTTAAAAATAGAAATGTATATATTCCAAATATATAATTTACGTTTTCGTTTTAGAGTATATAACTTGTGGAGACTAGTTTCTAATACACTGTGTCATTTCTTAGAAATTTTAAAAAAAAACATATACTACTAAGATAAACTCTGCAAAAAAATTCTACAAGTAATTTTAATATATAAACTACGATTGATTACATATGAGCATCCTAAACTACATGACATTTTACAGATGTTATTCGTTTTTTTTTTTATAAAAGATTTCATTTTGACCCAGCCATAATTTTCGAGCGGAAAAGAAGCTTGCTTCAATACATATCTCTCAATTAAGTTTTTTGTGTTGAGTTCGAATATGTTTGCTTCTGCTACCTCTATGCGCGAAGCATTTTCCGCAAAACATGCATTGATAGGGTTTTTCACCCGTATGAGTATGACGATGTGTTCTCAAATCATCTTTTCGAGCAAATATTTTTCCACAAAACTTGCATGCAAACGGTTTTTCTCCTGTATGAATACGATAATGCATCTTCAAATTTCCTTTTAGAGCAAAGCTTCTTTCGCAAACTTCACATTTATGAGATTTTTCTCCTGTATGAATACGATAATGCCTCTTCAAACTTCCTATTAGAGCAAAGCTTCTTTCGCAAACTTCACATTTATGAGGCTTTTCTCCTGTATGAATACGATAATGCCTCTTCAAACTTCCTTTTAGAGCAAAGCTTTTTTCGCAAACTTCACATTTATGAGGCTTTTCTGCTGTATGTGTTCGGTTATGTTTTTCCAATTGACTTTGATTCAGAAAAGTCTTTTCGCATTTGTCACACTTATGTAGCTTTCTACATTTATGTAAGCGTATGTGTTGTTTAACATAATGTTCACTCTGAAACTGTTTACCACAGATTGTGCATAAAAACTGCTTCTCTTTGTTATGTGTATCTTGATGTCTCCCCAGTTCATATTTGTTACGAAAATTTTCCCCGCATAGTTGGCATATGAATTGTTTTTCGCTCTCCAGTGGATTCGTGGGTGTTTCCATTCCCTCTCTTTGTGTGAATCCTCCAGCACGCCCATCACTATTAGAAGGCTTTTCTTTTCTATGTAAAAGTAGATGTTGTAGTAGTAACGATTTAGTTTGAAACATTCCGTGGCAAACATCGCAAATTAAACAATTTTCTTTTGTGTGTTTATTTTCATGATCCTTACGCTTACAAGGTGAACTGAAAGATGTACTGCAATATTCGCACTTGTTTCTTGACTCTTCTGTATGAATAATAAGATGGTCGCTTAGCTCAAATTCAGAAATGAATCCTGCCACACATATTGGACATTGATGCAAAGTTCTTTCTTTGTGCACCATCAAGTGTTTCATGTAATGCCTTTTGAAATGAAATGTTCTGTGACACATATCACAAACATGCTTCGGGTCTTCTCCAGTTCGTTCAGCACTCATGTCTAGCAAATGTTTTGATCACTGAGGGTGCAAACACTTGGAAATTTTTTCAATATTTTGTCAACCGACAGATGCTGGCTGAAAGCTGCTGAGTGGTTTATCTAAAGGTTCATCCTCGAATTTCTCCACACCAAATATCTGAAAATAATTTAAAAGTCTTTTTATTTCGGTTATTTTTTCGATAAATCTTTTCTTTACCAAATTATATCATTTATCAAATACAAGCGAGTGAGAAATTAAAAAAAAATGTTTATAAAAGTATAGAATTATTTGTAAAACTTTCAGCCAACCGATGGAAACATTTAATTAACTGTTTTTAGTTTATTTTAAATCTTTGCCTATCCTTATATGGAGAACTCCTAACACAAAATATGTTTCTCGTAAAGATGTATGAATTACATCACATTGTTAAATAATTTCGAAGCAATATTTGATAAATTATAGATTAAATATAATTATTCTAATTGTTATCGTTTCAATGATTTTAACGACGAGTTAATTTTACTTCATCTTTATAAATGTTCATGGGGATTTTGTACACTTACACAAGAGAACGATACTGAATCTTTTCGTACTCTGTTGGTATCTAATGTTTCAGTATTCAAATCGAAAGGATTCGCTATGATTTCATATTTCTTTTGAATACCCGGACGTGGAATAGCGTAAATACTTCTACACTTTTAAGTGCAATGTGTAACTGACTTAGTAAAATGAGGTATGGGTTCTTGAAACTGATAAGGAATATACCAGAAGCTCATTGTAGCTGTGGGTGCCCCAAATCATAAGGATGTGGAATGAAAAGTGGAGTTACTTCTGACAATCTTGTCGAATGATCGATGGACAAACATTTGAAACACACAATAAAACATTTATCACAAAACTTCATCACTTTGAAACTGCATTAGAATTGTTAGTAATTTTATTCGTAATTTTGAATAGAAGTCAAGTGATGAGGCATTAATTAGAGCTGACATCAAACAAAATGAGAAATTTAAAATTAACATAGCTGTTTAAGAAAAGCCCCTGCAATTATCATCTAGACAAACCAAAAGTGGAAGGAAGCCAAATTAAATATTTTAGTATCAGTTAATAAACAAGGAATAATTTCATGATTTTTGTTATCATATGTTGTAATATATATTTTGAGAAAAGGTTCTCTTGGGAATGAATTATATATTCAAATATACATAGATTACTAAAACATGACAGATGTCCCAATTCAATATTGACTTTTTCTAAATTTTATTGACTTTTAATTCAAAGCAAATGAAATCGCAAATCAAACTTATTTTGAAGTATGTTTTCACGAAAGGCATGCATTTTTCTCTGTAAACTCAGCTTAACTCCCAATTTCTTTTTCAGCTGTGTAAAAAGTAAATTTGGAAACTGGATCTATTGTAAAGCATTAATCCTTTCGTTTTAAGAATACTTTAAATCTTTCGAGAATTTCCGTTATTATATGCTTCGAGGAAATATTTATTTTTAAGTTGCATCGAAAATGCGTAACAAAGATTAGGAATTTTAGCCATGCCTGTACCTGGGTTCTAGTTGTATAAAAACCTTAAACGTATATTTATACATTATAAAATTTTCTTCACACACAGCAATAATTCAATAATTTGTATATTCCTCCATTTAAATTAGGATTATTTCCAGCGTTCAAAAGTTTCTTCTCTCTATGAGCTGAGATTTTGAGGGATCTAAAATACAGCTAGGTGAATACTTTTAAAAAATGCAATAATTAGCACAGTCTGAAGATTGCTGGAAATTTGCACACGATTGCATATTTTATTATTACAAGAGGCTTTTAAAATATATTCAGCCAAATGTTTAAGGTATTCGTCTACTTGCGACAATTTTTTTTTTTTTAAAAAAAGGAGATATGAGGATTTTTTTTTTTTTTTTTTTAGATTTGTTTAGTGCATTTTACGAAAAATGTGCTAAAATTAAGAGAAAAAGAAATTATTAATACTAAAATGGGAAAAAACAGGTAAACATTGGCAAAAAATATCATAAACGCGGCCCATTCTGCACCAAAGGTTTATTAACAAATTTTCAATTTTTTTCAATCTAATGTGTTGCTATATTATTCAATTTTGAAATGACCTTCAGGATAAAAGATATTTTCTTTTTCGAAAAAACTAGAGCACTTTATCTCGGTTACTATATAAAATTGCTTTAAAAAGATAGTGATTATGTTCACATAAGGGACTGTCAATTTCGTAATAAAACAGTGATTGATAAATCTGAAAGCTAAAACAATTCTACTATTATACAGAACTTACAGAAAAAATTTCAGTTAATTATGTTCAAAACTTTTTAGCAATCGCTGACCCCGTTTGATTATTTTCAAAAAATCACATTTCGAGTAAAAAGCGTTTTAAAGTATGACATCTTGCTTAAAGTAATGGCATCTGTTTTCACTATAACATTTGTAGTTTTTGTTCTAGTAAACGGAAAATGATAAACTTGGTATTTTTATAAAGCTAATAAAATATAATCATAAAAAAAATCCCATAAAATATAATCATAAAAAACCTTTGTCAATTTTTGGTAAAATCCACAGTTTTAGGGTAGTCGGATACCTTAATACATAACATGTTTTTCTAAGAGAATAATTGATACAAATAAAAACAAGTATTATCTATTGTGCATCACCTAGCAACAAAAGGTATTTATACTGAAATATTGCAAATTAATGATTGCACACGGAAGTACTTTCTCCTGAGAATAAACAATTTTCTTGAAAAAAAACCCGGACAATTTGGTTTTCTGTTTGAGTTTTTTTTTGGGGGGGGGGCTTTATTACTGAAACCACTGTTAGACGTAGTCACTGCCCATCCGATATAATGGTTGATGACGCTGACTGCTATTCCATAGAGCCTGGGATTGATTCCCGGAGAAGGCATGGATGTTTGAAAATGTATAGTGCCCCCCTTTGCAGCATGGGGTGGGGGTGGGGGTACTCTATATAGTCGTCGAGCCGCAATTCCTCTTGTGAGGTTGGTGGGAGGCCCCTGACCACTACCAGGGGGTTCTCCCTCCAAATTGTGGTGGAACCAAGATAAATCATAGTGTAACCTATACGGTGCTCAAAGCTACGGCTAAAGAAATACGTGCATCTAGGCTCTTTCAGCGATGAATTTTGTGGTCCTTAATCTGATGTTACTATCGATTAGGAGGAATAAGTAACTACAGCAAAAGATACCAGACTTAGTACAGTAATTTTGAACCATGATTTAGACAGAAGAACGGCATTCGTGCTGCTAACTATCTTTCCAGACTTCAATACAATGCCAAAGTGAACGAAGGAGAGTCTGTTTATGTATTACATTCCACTTAAAGCAGGATGGAATTTTTGGATAAGGGACACGTAATTTAAAAACGGGATAAAGTGACAAATTACACCTTAGCAAGCACCAACCCTAACCTCCACCTTACAGCAATGTGAGGACTTTCATCACCGACAGATTTAACGTATATCAGCCCCTCTAGATCGTGGATCAACAATATAATCAGAACGCGAACTAGAGATTTGCTGATGTCAGCCACGAGTTCGGGTCCGTCGCCATTAGGCTACCCCTGCAAAATATTAACGACCATAGGCCACAAGGGCACTTGTGTTTGAGTATTTATAGGGGTAACACGTGCGGTTCTGTAAAGGTTCTGTGACGCGCAAAGTGTTGAACTTAAGACTTGAGATAAACAACATTATCCACGAGCTGGCCACCATGGCAACTATGTATGTTTGGGTAGCCACAAGATGTCCGATTACTGATTACCTTCTTACTGTTTCAAAAAAGCTACATAAATGAAGAGTTGAACAGTTGATAATAATTATATCGTACTTTTTTACTCATGTGAACTTTCATTTAAACCTTTTTCATCCTGTGTATAAAATTACGAATCAAAAAGTTATATTAAATATTATAACAAACTAAATTTACACGCTGCATGGAAAATTTTACCGGAATAGATTTTAAAATTAGAAACCTCTATATCTGAACTTCTTTCTTAATTTCCATGGAGTATTTTCAAATAATACAATGAAGGCTCCCCTAAAATTATGCGAAGCAAAACAAATTTAAGTCGACTTTGTACTCCTATAATATTTTTATTTAAAATTTTTACTTATTACGTTTCATTTAAATTAAAAATTAGATTTCAGGGTAATTACGTAGTTAGAGAGACATGCATATACAGTTCATTATTTTACTTTTAATATTATTAAGAGTTCAATCGAGTTTTTCTTAAGAATTAGAAAAAGCATCACTTAGACGATATGAACGCTTTCAATACCTTTGCAAATTTTAACAAATGTTGAAAACAATAAAGGTAGAAATAATAATGAAGCTGATATATTATCTAGATTCAACGAAGTTTCAATCAGGGATGTTTTAAGACTTCTTGAGGCCCTGGGTCCCTACACCAGTGAACCATAAAAGTAGACAGTTCATTGCATACGTTGTCATACTTGCACAAACTATAACCAGCAGCAAATAAGTGTGTTTGACTTACAATCCTAAGGACCGAATTGGCCGACTAATGCCTGTTGATTGAATAAGTAATGAGGGTGTATGATGACAGGCCTAGGCCAATAGATGGACCACGGTCATCACTTGTAGCTAGTTGACATTGTCCAATATTCCCAATTTTTCGGATAATACAATTGAAAACGTCATTTGACCATTGAAATTATTCGAAATATGATCTTATTAAGGCTGAGTTGAGAATGCGATGAGGCCCCCATGGTGGCGAGGCCCTGGGCTCGGGCCCAGTTGCACCATACCTTAAGACTTCCAGGGTTTCAATGACAAGTTAAGATAAAATAGCTAATGTAGAGTCAGATGATGAATTGGACAGTTTAGACAAGCTCTATTACCTATTTTTATTTAATGTTCGATCCTATACACTTTTTCAAATAAATAACTGTAGCACGTTGTGTAAAAAAAATTAGTTATACATTCTACAATCTGTTCATTCCGCAAGAAAAACATCCCCGAAATTCAATCGTTAACTCAAATATTTCAATACTTATTTGACGTACTCTTAGACAAACCTGATTATTTTCCAATAACACTAAAATCAATCGAAGTACTGGAAACAAAGTGGGGGAATATAAAGAATCAACGGGAAGTACTCACCCATCTCAAAGTACTTAGTTCCCTTTCCGCACAAAGAATATTTATGGTCTTTCAGTGACAAATTTTCCCAGTGGTTGGAGTAATTAAATATTAATGTTGAACGATTCAGCTCGCAGTTTTTGGAATATTGCAAGTTCTTACAGAACTTTTTAATTTATATTCATTATTAGTTTTAATATAATTTATCTAATTGCTTTATTTACATTATATTATTAAAAAAATTAATAAAAATGATAGTTCTAAAATAATTATTATAAATAAAGAATATATTTGCTTATGAATATTATTGCGTGTTATGTTATTTATTTAAAATTATGTGTTATACGAGTATTTATGTATAATTATTATTATATTACATTAAGTTTATTATTCTTTTTCACTTATTATTAAATTATATGATTATTATATGTACTAATTATTGTGATATCTTGTTATATGAATATTGTATATAATAATTGCTATTAAATTATATTGTACGATTATTATATCGTAAATTACATAATATATGATTAGTAAATATAATTTTTATTACATTATATTGATATTCATTATTGATTGATCTCGGTTATTTCAATCTATTTCTATATTCTTTTGAAATATATATTTCAAACAGTTCTTTAAAATTATTTTCAGGATGATTTGATACCGCCAGGCGGCCATCTAGGATTTAAATCACTCGACAGGAGGCAATGCTTGGCGCGTTTAAGGAACTGCGCCAAACAGCGCTTGGCGAGTAGCACCCCTAAGTCAAATTAGTTTCTCATTATTGTATTTGAATAAAGTTGACAAACTTAATAGCGTGATTGCTATAATACAAAGTTAGGGTTTTTTCTCTGATGATTCAAAGGTTACTTCCATTCTAACAAATTGTAATGAAATCCATCCTTATTTTGAATATTTTCTTACATACTCACGAACACTCAATTAAACATGTAATACATTTTTTTAAAAAAAATCTTTCTTTTAGAGCTAATTACGGAATTAAATTCTCTTGAGAATGTTTTAAAAATATAATCACATGGGCGTAGCTACTGCCGTATTAATCCTATCAATGATGCGGGGTCCCAACATATGTAACTGCTGTTCCACTACTATTGCTCCTATATTTAAAAAAGGATCCGAAGGACTTTTCATACAAGGGCCCCTCAGTGAGTGAGTGAGTGAATATTAACGTCACACTGTTTAGCAACACGAGGGCTTTTGGCGACGGTCCGCGTAATTTTGAACCATGCTCAAGCGACGCGGACGACACCTGAGCTGGCACCCCCTCTCCTAACTACCACACCACATCAACGGGAGGACGTTTGAGCTCTCTACAGATTTCACGTGCATCGAGCCCCTACACGACGGGTCTTTAGTGGTACTGGGATCGAACTCATGGCATGCTAGCCATGATCCGATGCCTAGACCATTTGGCTACCGTGACCATCAGGGCCCCCTCAGAGCTAGCTACGTTACTGTATAATAGATTAAGTTCTTATTCGGGCACCATAGTATACATTTACACAAGAAAATTTAAATATTACATAGTAATAAAAATTAAAACCCTTTTCATTAAATTAGTCACGTGTAAACAAGAACAAGCTTTGAAAACGTTTACCTAGTGAATATTTTATATGGCGCATTATAAGAATAATTCAATTGAAATTTTTAAAATAACTAAGTTAATATATAAAAATATTATATACCTCTAATTTTTAGAGCATTATTATCATTAAACCAAATTATGAAGGAATTTATATAGTTCTTTAAAGCCAGAAAAAGAGCTATAGAAATAATTTAACACTTGTTTTTACGGACTTATTTTATTTGTATTGAGATAAGTATTTTGAAAGAAAATAACATTCGAAATATTTTATTATTAGTAGTTAAAAATAAGCAGAATCTGAATTAACTTATATATATATTTTTTAAAGTAGTATGTAAGATAAAATTCAAGACTTACTGCAATGTGTACCTGATGATTTTTTTTCAGTAGCTGAAATCTTCGATGGGGCGTATCACAAACACGAACCGAAGCTTCTTTCTGTAGAGTGTTGAGATGTCAGCTACCCTGCAGTTATAGAAAATTCAGAAGGTGGATAGGCTCCTAAGTCATTTTTAACCTGTGATCCTTAAGGGGGAAAAAACTAGAATTTGTGGAATTTTTTGTTGGTTTGTTTTGTTGGTTTAACTATCTGACTCTGGAAATTCTTACGACATACGTCCAGATTGGTTTAAATTATATTTCTTTATTTAGATTATATCTAAGAAACGGACAAGGTATTGCATTCGAGAAAATCTAACACTTTCTTCAATTAAACGTTTAATAAATCCAACCTCCGAATTTTCTTTTCAGTCCTCTGTACATTAATTTTGTAAAAAATAATTAAATTCAAGAGAATTATCTTTTTTTAAAAAAAATAATAGATCTTAGAAAAATAAAATTATATTATATGTTACAGTAGTGTTAGTACCGTAGGGTATTAGACCAAAAATTTTTAATCTATAATACATACTTTTTGGAATTAAACTTAAAAATAATTTTTACTTACGTCACCAATTAGTAAAGATCGGAAATCATGAGTAAGAAATAACCATTTCATCGTATTAGTGATGTAATCTTATTCGTGATGTCTCAAAGAGATAATTAAATAATCATCACTTAAGTCTTAATGCATCAGGTCTTGGTAGCTTAGTGCTTATGTTCGCGAGATCGCATACGGTGTCGTAGCTGGATCAAAATCTATTACCATTGAACACCCGAAGTGCACAGGCTCTGACGCATGAAAAACATATCGATTCTCTATGACTCCAAACTGGAGTCGTCACGAAGTTAGGAGTGTGGGGTGCTGACTCAATTATCATCCTCGTCATTCGACCACGTTGCAAAATACTAGGCTCGTTGACAATGGCAACATTGCGATCTACTTGATTCCCGACTAAGAAGTGAATATACTGGTCAACGAACTCATCTCAATATCATATTGTATTCAAAGTTTTCACTACAACCACAAACCAATTCTTTTCATCTATTACCCATATAATTTGATGCGAAATCATTAAACGATGCAGAGTTTGCTATCAAAGTCCCATTATTCAAAAAAGGATATTTTCAAGGATTGCGGCTTCGAGTTCAAATTCTAAGCGAAATCTAAACTTTTGATAATCGGGTTCAATCTGTAATTCTCGACCTCTAACGAACGTTTGAAAATTCAAGTTATCTTCATATGACTTTTAAAAGAGTTAGAATCAGCACATTTATATCTGCCAAGCAGTGTTCTCCAAGATCCACTTTTCTAACCACAGCCCCAGTAATGAGGCTTGCTACTGATATGTCCCCTCAGAGTACTTCCCGTGAACTTTGTAGTATATGTGTTACCGGCAAAGTATAAAATACGGCATTCTATAGAATGCCTAGGCATTCTATACAATTCCTAAATCTAGCCGGCAATGTATGAAATGATTCCTATTTCACACATAATGAGAAACCGGCAAAGTATGAAATACATCTCAGATTCATTTCGAATATTGTCAATTGGCCAGACAAAACTTTTAACGCGTGCCTCAGGCTCAGAATCTGTTAGTTGTACATTGCTGTTTGTTCTGAAATGTCAAAATACTCAATTTACTTAAACATATTCAATAAAAAATTGCTTTTTTCCTGTGTTTCCTAAAAATGGAGGAGCAAGCTGTAATGTTGGAGAACAAGTCATGGTAGTTGGAGAACAAGCAGGGATAGGCAACCTATGTCACGCGAGCCACATGTGGCACGTGGTACAAATCTCAGTGGCACTTTGCACTACTCAACAAATTTGTAAATTTTTTAATTTTTTCAAAATTGCTCTGCTGTGTGGTTCGTTGAATCATATTGGTAGATTGGTTTGACACTCAACAGCTAAAAGGTTGCCGACCCATTGTCCATAGACATGAAGCAACTATTCAACGGCTACTTGCCCAAAATTCGAGTTGATGCTCCAAAAAAAAGGTTTTTCTTAACTGAAATTACTTACTAGAAGTTAATAAGTGATATAAAAAATGCTAAAATGACTACTAAGAAGGAACTTAGGGATGTTTGCGGAAAATAAAAGTAAACTCATTTAAACTGTTAAAGAAGGCGGCAGTACCATAAAACAGTGGTCCCTAACCCTTGATCCGTTGATCAAATGTTATCAGGCAACTCAAGGAGCATTAAATTGTTTCCATTATATTTACTGAGGTGTATTTTTCTTGTGTTTGGGCGACTTTCCATGGAAATCACTTTATATTTTATGTAAAATCATTTTGTAATTATTTTTGGTGTAACTGAACTTTACACTGAAGGTATGTTTAAATACATTTAAATTATATATAAAATCAAACAATTTAAAATATAAATAATCAACGTCCCACCCTCAGTGGGCTGCTGTAAAATTACCAAACATTGACCGATCTGGAAGAGAAAACTGTTGGGAAGAACTGCTATACAGTATTAAATCACGGATTCTTTTTTCCCTCAATGGGGCTGCAGTTTGGTATTTTTACCATTTTCAGACCTAGTACATTCTCCAGGGGCTGGTATCCCTTTTCAGTGCGGCACCATATAGACGATACCAATTGCCCCCAATAATTTTGACACCAAGTTTGACGATGTGAACTTGTTCTAGGAATTTAATTTGAAAAGAGAAAAATTAAATTCCGTATTCTGGGGATGTGATAGAATTCTGAAAAAACTTTCAACCAAATACAAAAATGGTAAACGTTATGATATTGAACTGCACATCCACCTACGGGAAACTTTCCAGAAATAAAACAGAAAAATATTTTTAAAAAAAGGTAATGTAGTACAAAATTTTGATTTTTTCCCCCGAATGCCAATATATTGGCACTTGTAATGAGTGAGAAATAGGATGGTTTCTATCGGCTTGGAACTTTTGAAGGAATTTTAATACAAGAATATGCGAAATCACAATTTAACAATAATGTTTTTAATGACAGTCACATTATTTTGTCAGAATAACATTTGTATTTTTAGGAATATATAAGTCATTGATGTAATTTCCTTATCATGACCTTTTTTCATACTTTGCCTAAATAGCTTGGGCATTCTATAGAATGCCTAGGCATTCTGTACAATGCCTAGGCAAAGTATGTAATAAATCTCATATTTCATACTTTGCCTAAAAACGCCCGGCATTGTATAGAATGCCGGCATTTCATACTTTGCCGGTAACATATGTACTACTGAGAAAGCGAGATTTATCTTTGGTTCTTCAAGAGGGACCGCGAATGCCATAGAACGAGCCATTTGAAGTTATTTTCTAGTTTAAAGACAGCAAAAAGATATCTTCAGTAATTTGTTGCCGCTTTCTTCTTTAAATTTATCAAAAGAAGGATGATCTAAAATATGAATTATCTTCCTTCACAAACGGATTACTTTCTTAAAATTTGATGGGAAAAATTAGGAGGGAAAAGTTTTAGCCATGAAGGGTGGTGTCATTCCAATCCATTAGTTATCTCAATCTTTAGAGAACCTATTTTTGACTTTCATTTATTTACTTTGTATAATTTTTTTTCTTTGAGTTTTTACCAAAAGTATATATTTATTGGAGATTTTCATTGCTCATGAAGTCTTTGCAAAAAATCTCGAATGACATTTTTCGTTTGCTTACTATCTTTATACAATTCTTTAATTGCACGTTTATTATTTAAGTATACTGTATTGAAACTTGTGTGATACAGACTTAAAAAAAGTTACGGATACTTCTCTATTAATTAGAACTGAATTTGTAAATTTAAATTATGTAAGTATGTCTATGAACTTCTGGGTAAAATATAAACAGAAAACATTTTGTTCATCATAAAGAATATTGACAGCCAGTGTTTGTTTTTCAGAAGTTCTTTTTCATATTTTATTTATTTAATTTTTATGTTTTTCGTATATAGTTGAATATACATTTCTCCATTGTTATGATGCATGATAAATACCTATTACAGAAAGTTTATTGAACGTGAAATGAAATAATTTTACAAGAACACAAAAACTACACGTATCTTGAAATTTGTGACTATTTTTAGTTGATAAAACATTTCGTGTCAACACGATATATAACGATGGTTCATTGGATTTCAACCTCGACTGAGTTTGGTTTATGCGAAGTTCGGAGTTTTTGAAGCTATTTTTTGCTGATGCCATATGACCTCATAAATGAAATTCATAGTCAAGTAATCAGGATGACTTTGATCTGGCACTCCATTATTCAAAATTCCATACTTTGCCCCCGAGAGTATTTTGAACCACAGTCAGTTGAATGTGTATGCAAACCCCTATATGGCGATTTTGATTTTTGAAAATCTGTAAGGAACCGTCATAAAACACATCACAGCTGAAGCTCCTCATCTTCCCGACGACAATGAGCAATTGAAATTGTAGCTCAAGTGCCGATCTTGTTATCTTACCATCGTTCAAAAATCTATGCAAACAATAGAACTTTATTAAGAAATTTGATTTGATTGTATACTTCACACTTCGAAACAACACTAAGGCTTTGAGAAACAGACTTCTTAATTTTGAATTAATGTCAAGCGACGAGAACGACAACTGAGATATAGCATCCCGAAAACATTTCAATAAAAACTTATTCATTGAAGAAAGACACAATACAGAAAAATCTCACGTTACAGAGTGCTCGGTAAAACGGTTTAACAGCAAAAAACAAAAACAAAAAAGTTAACAAAAATTAAAGAGATATTAACTGCTTAAGGAAATACAATTTAACAAAAACACCAAGAAAAAGAACTACAAAAAATTATTTCAAAAATTATAGTTTAAAAAGTTAAGAGGGTGGGTGAGAGTGTTTGAATATTGCATATATTGTTACACTGCTCAGAATCTCGATGACTTTTTAAAACGGATCTCATAATTTTAACTATGGTCGAGTGACGAGGACGATATCTGAGCTGGCACCATCTCTCCTAACTATCGTAGAGTGCTCAAACGTCCTTCCGTTGGTGTGGTGTGTAGTTAGAGAGAGGGGTGCCATCTCAAGTGTCGTCCGAGTCACTTGACCATGGTTCAAGTGACTCGGACGACACTTGAGATGGCACCCCCCTCTCCTAACTACCACACCACACCAACGGAAGGACGTTTGAGCACTCTACGATAGTTAGGAGAGATGGTGCCAGCTCAGATATCGTCCTCGTCACTCGACCATAGTTAAAATTAAATTAAATAAAAATTATTTCTAAATTTAGTTTATTAACATCATTAAAAAAGACAGAAATTATATTTAAAGTTTTTAAAAACATAAAAAGTTATAGAGTTAAAATCACTTATTTTTTACAGTATTGAGGCAAGTATTTTGAAACAAAATTACATTCGAACTTTTTTATTATTAATAGCTTAATATAAGCAACGTACGAATTAAATTATGTATATTATTTTTAAAGCAGTATGAGTGCGATAAAA
>BMAO01038101.1:0-26081 GCA_019973975.1 Trichonephila clavata
TGAGTGCAGTGTGGGAATGTCCTCACGAATGCTTGTTTCGTCTTGTTATGCCCCCCCCCTACTCCTTAGAAGCAAAGCGAAGCAGATGTCATCTCTTTTACGGTAGAGTGATATTGAATAATTTAAATGTTAAGTTTAATACATCAGGCTATTATTTGCAAATTTACATTTTAAGTTAATTTAGTAATAAGATTATTAGAGTCCAAATTCTGTTGTTTTGAGAGAGAAGTTTTTTGGCATCCCCTTTCGCTCTGGGATGCCCTCCCTACCCTCTCTAGTGTTTGGGAACATCGCACACGGCTCGGGTTACATCCGGTATGTGGGCTGAATAGGGAGTGTTCCTTGTAGTGCCAAAGGTTGCCGGGCGATGTTCAAGACACGCACAGCTGTATGTCGGTAATCAGCCTCTATATTTCTACGAAAGATCAGAGGAGAGAGAAGGGAGCTCTTTGATTATTCCTAGTGTCAATGACTATATGTCACACAGGCTATAAAGAAAGATTAGCTTTTACT
The DNA here is from genome assembly GCA_019973975.1 of Trichonephila clavata. Classification (NCBI taxonomy): domain Eukaryota; kingdom Metazoa; phylum Arthropoda; class Arachnida; order Araneae; family Nephilidae; genus Trichonephila; species Trichonephila clavata. The sequence continues at coordinate 514 of BMAO01038101.1, forward strand.
TTCTTGTGAAGTTTGAACTGAGCCAATTTTCCGACCAGAAATTATTTTATTATGAATCTATATCCTGATATACCCCTTACGATTACAACTAATTAAATGGGGAACCAGGTTTATCATGGTCATGTTATATCAAATACATTTTCTATACGTTTTAAACAAATTTTGTTACATAATGCTTAATTTTTTCTTTCTTAACTAAATTACCACAAAAATAAATCTCGGCCAATGATACAGCTTTTAGTAGATATAATCCATCATTAGAATACAGGAATAGAATTAATATGAAAAATTGTGTGAAATAAGCAAAATAAACTTCGGTTTCTTCGGTCAAAACTATTGAAAAGGGTGTTTTATTCAAATTTAATGCAGTCGCATACTATTGAAATTGAGGCAACACATATCTACGAATCCAATGTTTCCGTGTTATTTATATAGCAACCAATATCACAATGTGTCAACAATGTATTATGTTCTAATTGTAAACTATATTTTAGATTGTCTCATTTCAAAATTATTTTTCAAAATAACAAATGTACTCGTATATGTTATCAGTTGTATAAAATATGTTTAAAAAAATATGTAATTTTTGCAAAAGTTTACCAAATTTGTAAAAAATTTATGTGTTTTACCAGAGTTCCAGTTTTCATATACGTTATAGGTGTAATGATATTTGGTTACTGCATGCTTCTTTAAAAAGTTTGTTTTTATACATGTATATATATACATGTGAATGTATAATGCAATTATTTATGAGATCAAATTTTCTTTTATTTCAACAACAACAAAAAAAAAAATGTTATAGTTGAAATTTGATAGAAATTATCTGTGTCATCACACATTTTTGCGATATTAATAGCTTTACCAGATTTTTTTACTCACTTTGCATGATTAAATTTTTTTACTTCATTTTGAACTAGAATTGGCACAATTAACTGCATTTAAACATAGAATGAGAAGTAATGGATCTACACTAGGGGATTCAATATTATCTTTGATTCAAAAGTAGTTTTTTTTTTTAAATTTGAGAATCTATTAAAATGAACATGGAAGAATAAAAAATAGAAGAAATACAATAAATATTGAAGAACAAATAAACTATTTTCAAAGTATGTGTATGTTTTGAAGATTTACGAAACAGAAAAGGCTTGAAGGGTTGGAACTTGATAATTAATTAAACAGGAATTCAAGTATGATCTCCATTTATTTAAAAAAGTGTGTTTCATAAAGTTAAAATGTGTTTTAAAATTTTAGGGTCATGCTTATCATTGGCAAATGTTGCTTGGAGCACCTAGTCCTGTCGAACTCTAAATCTCCTTTCAGGGATCTTTAGATGACTGTAAAAATTTCTACCAATGCCCATTGTAAAAAAGTTATTGAATTTAGAAAATAATAAATAATAGAAAATTACATTAAATAGCTAAAAAATTAAATTAAAATTAATAAAAAGCTCTTTTAAGAACTCAAAAAAAAGCATGAGAAAATGTAGTCTGAGAGTGGCGGGGCACAGGTCATGCTTAGAAATAAAATCAGTTTTATAATTAGATACATTTCTATGGATAAACTCTTTTTAAATTGGAAAGGATATTAAATTTACGACAGGAAAAATCTTGTAAAAATTCTGACCACTTTTTTTTAAAAAACATATGCTTTGTATTTTTAAAGACTTAAATAAAAATAAATTTAGAAATGCTCTTAGTAATTTGTAAATAATTGGCCGTATGATTTTTAACATAGAGAAATGCATCCCTTTTATTACTACTATTAGTTCACTCTCTCCCTATGTATACATATTTTATTTATATATATTAACTTAAAATTTTCAACTCCCCGTTAATAAAATACTTCCTATTCATCCATTCAAAGTAGAAATCGACTTAATTTTTTCATATTATTAAAATAATTTATTGTCACGAAAATAACTGTGTGAAATTGTAGTTCCTACTGTTGATAAAGGTAAAAAATATTTCAATCAACCTTTTCGCTCATTTTGTACGGCATTTAGATAAGGGAATTTATTTTTAATTCGGCATTCAATATAGTTATTTTAGTAAAGGAAACCATAAATAGTATCGCATGGTTTCTTATCAAACGAGAATTCTTACATTTTAAATTTTATCTTTCTTTTTATAAGAAAACTTATTGCAAATTAGACATAGCTTGTAACATTTAGGATTTTTATTCCATCTAATTAAAAACTTTGTCACAGACAGTATGTAATTAAATTGTTGACTAGTTCAAAATCCAATTTCATTTGGTAAAAAAAAAAAAAATGAATCGCTTACTCAAATATGCATTTAGCAGTAATATGTAATGAAATCCTCTTTTCATTCGGCATAAATATGGAAACGAATTGGTCGAGTTTATACATTATATGTATAGATATGATTATACTATGGTAGGATATACTAATTTTTGTTTGAAAATGAGTTATTTTATAATCTGATTTAGCTTTCAAGTGTGAGAAAAAATATTGTTTACTAGTTAATTTTTGCTCTTTTATTTTACACAGAATATTTAGTCAATTTTTTTTTTTACTAAGCTTTAAAAATTTTCGGATTGTATTAAAAATACCAGAGAAACTGGATTCATTGTCAGAGTGAAGAAGAGTGAATTGGTGTGTTAATAAAACAAGTATTTACGATTAAACTTTAATTTGATGATCCACAGAATGAGCGAAACAAATAATCGATTTAATAAAAATATAATCAATGAATATTTATTAGCACAATGTGTATAAAATTAATTAAACATTGTATTCCGTCGTGCAGAAAATTTTATATGAAAACAAGCATTTCACACACAAATCACTTTAATAAACGCTTTTTATTCTGTATCAAATTACTTACCCTTTCGACTTACAGTAATTACATTTTTGAAAGATCGCCTCTAAATCACTTCTTGGTTTTATTTGAAATACTTATTCATAACCTTTTGGAATTTCAGGTCATGAGTAATCAATCGTATTATTTAAATTAAAATTTGTTAAAAACCCGGAGCTTCAAAAAAGTCATAAACAAGAATGTGAGCGCTTTCTGCTCGTAATCGTATTACTTACCATACAATTACATAATTCAACTTTTTATTTAAAAAATATTGAACAAATCAATAATTTAAAAAAATTTGTAGCATGTATCTAAACTTGCAATTTCGAAAAAGATGGTTATAATAGATAGTTTTATATCTATCCAATATACTTTCCACAAGAAGCCAGCTTACGCCGTGCGAATACGTCTACGTCAACGGAGAGAATGAAATGTTTGGCATCGTATTCAAAGCAAGCGCCGATATTGGCGAGAAAATTGCTTTACTCTGTAACCCTGCAGAATGTCATCCCCCTCTTTCTTTCCCCTTTACTCATGTCGTCCCCCTCCTTCCTTCCCCTTTACTCACGTAAAAAAGTTCTCTCTATTTAACGACTTCCGTGAGCGCGTGGTAAAAATAATTTCCTTTGATTCTAAGTTTATAATTTGCGCAATATGCCAAAAAAAACTAAAGTTGGGAAGCAAAGAAAAGATAAATTTTACAGATTAGCAAAAGAGACTGGTACGTATTAAAATTTTTTAAGCATGCATATAAATGGAGTAGAATATATTTTTCTATTACAGTGTTATTCAAAACTTCTATCTCTTAAATTCCTAAGCAAAGTTACTTCCAAATTTCTGGTATCATTACCTGATTTTTTAATAATTTTGTCTACATTTGGTAAGAAAAAACAACGATTGAATGTTAAAAATTCTAACTCATATTTTAAGTTACATATTTTAATTATGCAAAACTAAGTTTTACTTTTTAAAAATCAATACCATGTGCACCACTTAAAGTATATCAAATAGTTTTTGGTTAATGAAATTGTTATATTTGTTTATTTATGCTGTTATATTTGTTCATATCCTAATTCAAGTATAATAATATCCTAAGTTTAAATAATCAAGCTCACTTTTCATTGAGGAAATGACTTATCTTTAAAATAAGTCAGAGTGAGTAAAAAAAATTCTTAAACTATGTAGGAAAAAAACTTATCCATTTTTAATTTTGCATGTTAATAAAACGTGGAACAGAACTGTTTGCATTTCATAATAAAGAAATAACTTTAACTACATCGAAATTTTGCACAGTTGAAAGAGAGATACTGACACCAGACTTATCTGCTACAAGGAACATGCCTAGAATACTACAGATATTTTGCACAATTTTTGTTAAGTTCTAAAATTTTCTGTTATGCAAAAATGAAGATACAAAATTTTATTTTCTGTTTTTACATAAGTTAAAAATTAATTTCAGGATATCGGTCAAGAGCTTCGTTTAAGTTAATTCAGTTGAACCGAAAATTTGAATTTTTGCCAAAATCAAGAGTTTTGATAGATTTATGTGCTGCTCCAGGAGGATGGCTTCAAGTTGCTCAACAAGCTATGCCAGTGTCGAGTGTCATTATTGGTAAGATTGGAATTTTCATCCGTATATTTATATTTAAGTTAATGAAATAAATGTATTTAAATTTATGTAAAAGATAAAATAAGCAGAAGTAAATGGTTGATGGACTAGCATTTTCCTACCTTTACATAACTATTCAGTGTTTTGTATTTTATTCAAAAATCGGCATTTCTTTGTCAAATTTTAAAAAAAATTTGTTAAGATATCATTTATCCTTGTTACTTTATTTGAAATTGTGGAGCCAAACTTTACTTCAGCATAATGCTCAAGGCTGCATATAAAACGAGAAGCATTCTAGCCCCTTGCTGTGATGAATTTCAAAGGTTTCAATCTGACACCATTAATCAGATGGCATTAGTAACAACAACATTTTACTAGAATAGCTTGGTTTTTTTTTTTTAAATATTTGACTGATAATACATATTGTATTGTATGGCATCAAGCAGTTCATTGAAGATTTTTAAAAATTGAGGTCTTTAATTATAAGGAAAAAGAGCCCAATAAACTTTTATAAAAAATAAAGGTGCTAATTTGATATCATGGGGCTGCACACCAAATTGTTGTTAATCTTCGCCAAGATGGGTGAGAACATTACAATATGGTTGCCTTGATATTTATGTTGTTTAGTGGTGGGTGTTGCCATGGAGATAGCATATATTAGAGTTAATTTTTATTGTTTTTTTTTCCCTGCGGTAACCCTATTAATTTCAGATGATTTTAATTCGCTTTCCTTAAAAATTTAACCATCTCCATTGCATTTGTTCTTAAAGCCATCTGCTTCAGTCTTCTGTTTGTCATGAGTTTGAACCCATTACCACTGAAGACCCGCCGTGTAGGGGAGCAATGCAGGTTAAATCTGTCAAGAGCTCAAACATCCTCCCATTAGTATGGTGTGGTAATTAGGAGAAGGGGGTGGCAGCTGAGGTGTCGTCTTCGTCACTTGACTATAGTTCAAAATTACGAGGTCCGTCGCCAAAAGCCCTCATATAGCTGAACAGTGTGACGTTAATAGTCACTCACTCACTCATTAAGTCTTCTGTTGTATTTTGTGTTATTTTGGAATATGGATATTTTTAATATCATGGGTGAGTATTACTAACACTTATTTATAGTTGCTTTTTTATAATTATTACTATGTCATTTATTTATAATTATTATTTTGTTATTTATTTATAATTATTATGTTATATAAGTATTCTTATATATAATTCTTATTACATTACAATATTATTTCTATTATTTTTATTACATTATGTTGATATTCATTATTGCTTGATCTAGGTTATTCACAATCTATTCCTATATTCTTCATTTGAAATATATTTCAAAACAATTCTTTAAAATTATTTTCCTGACGATTTGTTACTGCTAGGCTGCCATCTTGGATGACATTGCAGCCACAACAAGTGCTGCTTAGCCACATGATATCAAATTAGTTCCAAAATAAATTACATTTATGTGTGTGAGTAGGGGATTACCTAATTTAACCTATGTGAAAAACATTTTCTTTAATCAACATAAAAATAAACCATATTATATGCAAATGAATGTAAAAAGTTGTGAATTGTAGTTTTTTAAAATTGAGTATACTATCCTAGATATGTTTTTGCATGCCTATTATAGATATATGAATACTTTTTTTTTTACCTTGTAGGAGTAGATTTGGTGCCAATAAAAGCAATTCCAAATGTTATTACATTGCAAGAAGATATCACAACAGATAAATGTCGACAGGTAATATTAAACCTCTATTTAGAATTTGAATGTAATATTTGAATATTTTAAAGATTTTTTTTTTATTTCTTACAGTCAATAAAAAGGCAACTTAAAACATGGAAAGCAGATGTTGTACTTCATGATGGTGCTCCTAATATTGGTAAAAGCTGGATTCAAGATGCTTTTTCTCAGAGTATGTAAAATTTGTTTTCTTTGTGTGCTAATTACTAAGTTAAGAATGATTTTCTCTCTCTCTCAGATATTAACAATTTTTTTCCTTTATTAGATGGTCTTACTCTTAGTGCGCTAAAATTAGCTACAGAAATGTTAGTAAAAGGAGGATGGTTTATAACTAAAGTGTTTCGTTCTAAAGATTATTTGGCTCTTATATGGGTGTTTAAAAAATTGTTTAAGAATGTAAGTGTATTTCAGTTTTCTTACTCTAATTATGTCACACTATATCTATTGGTATCATTGAAATAAGTTTGTAGTGTATTGAACTTTAAAGATTAATTTAATAGTAGTAATTTCAGGGTTGGCTCAATGAAGTCTCCTTTAGTGTAACAATTATTTATTAATTTAGGTTAGATTACACACAAAGACAACACATATGTGGTTAACAAAAATAATGGGCAATGAACATAGATGAATTTTCATAGTAACCACATTGTTTCTTCAACTGGCCTTTACTGGACAGTCAGTTACAGTTATTACTGACAAGAGTGGTTACAAGTTTAATTTCATGATAATAAGTATCTTTTAAGTTAAAAAGTTTAAAAGAGTTTTTTTTAATAAATGATATTGTCAAGGAATATTTAATTTTTAAATGTGTATAATCTTTACAGTTATTTAATCTTATGATAATTGTTACTGTCATTCACTCTTGAGCTCTGTTCATTTAATACTCAATTTACATAAATTTAAAAGCTTTTAGGATAGAGATTAAAAAATCTCTTGGCAATGCAAATTCTTGTTTATTATATTGTAATTTTTGCAACAACAACAACAAAAAACCGTTTCTCAATCAAGGTTGTGTCTTAATCTAATGTCAAAGAGTCTTACTAAACTTGGAACACATTTTCAGGAATTTACAACTCATGTTCTAATTTTTATATAAATTCAATATGTTGCACAACTGAGTATATCTATGAAATTGAGATATTAAAATATATGTGGCATATATAATGTGAAACATTTTATGCATAAAAATAGATAAATTTGACTTAAAATATGAAGTATAATAAAATATGTGCTGCTTTATAAAATAACAATATTAGAGTGTAATATTAATATCAAGACTTTTTTTTATTTGTAAAAAATTGTGGACTTCAGTTCCTATTCTTTAACATAATATGAAAACAACATTAATACAATGATATGAATGTAAATGACATTTTCCTTAATATTTCTTTGTTTTAAATATAATTTTCGGGAAATCTTTAAGTATTCCACCTAAAATTCCAAATAGTAATTTATATTTTTCTACTAAGACAGTGCTATTAGTAACTTCTAAGTTGATAGCATTTTTATGTAATGAGTTATTTAGTAACACTAATGTACTTAAATAAGAATAGACATTGATCTGGTTTTTAGTACCAATTTTATCTTGGATGCTAAATGTAAACAACATGAAGGGTGCCTACAAGTTTATTGTAGGAGAATATTTATTGAAAGCAAGAATGAGAAAATGTTAATATTGATTTGTCTGATTTTCCTTTCTTCTGTCAGAGAAAAGTTAAGTTTAAAGTTGAATATTTTTTTAAAAATTCAACTTATGTTCAGTATATAAGGAAATATCTTATGTTTAAATACTTAAAAATAAATTTTTTTTTGAGAAAAAGGGTATTCTTTATGTGTTTAATTTAATTTTTTTGTCATATAAATTTAATTTTAAAAACCAGATAAAAAGTAGTTTCATCCTAAAGGGAGGTAATTAATAGAAAAATAATGATTTCCAGACTATTTAGGTGCTTTATAAAAATAGCATGTTTGTTGAAAAATTTGTGTTTGTGTACCTGCTAAATCATTTATTTTTAACAACTGAATTATTATAAACAAATTTTTTTTAATGTCTTTTAATATCTCTTTTATTGTTAATTAGGTTCATGTGACTAAACCACAAGCTTCTCGAAATGAATCAGCTGAAATTTTTGTGGTATGCGAAGGATACCTTAAACCTGAGCGCATTGATTCAAGATTTTTAGATCCTATGCATTTATTTAAAGATGTTGAATCCAAGGAGGGAACTAAATCAAAAATATTGAAGATATCTCTTAAGAAAGCAAAAGCAGTAGGCTATGAGGATGATGCACCTTTGTCTTTGTATAGGACACTTAATGTTACTGATTTTATATTTTGCGATAATCATTTGGAGAAACTTGGTAAATGCAATGAGGTATGTATAATATTGTTACGAATTTTGTATAAAATAATGTAAATAATTTGTATTTGGATGTGCAATGCCTTTATATTTCTCTATGCTATATTTATTTCATGATAAAATTGTAATATTCACAAGCAACACCGTCCCTTACGTTATAATGGCGATTCAATGGGAACTTGGTGAAATATTGGCGATAGAGCCAAGTTGGCATCATTTTTGGCGACCATGTTGGCGAGTTTGGGACCCTCTGGATTCTTCTAGAAATTAGTAGAAAAATCCACTAATTTCACGATCTGTGGCGCGAGCGCATCTTTCCAGAAATGTTGGCCTCTGCTATAAATAGAGAGAGACTCGCCGCAACAGTCAGTCTGATTTTAACCAGCAAGTAGTGAGCACTGTTTTGATTAGCGATTAGAAGACTTGCCTTGAATTTGATAAGCTCGGCTGTGCTTGTGAATAGTCATTTACATACATGAATTTTAGACACTGCTTATTGTGTCTGAGTGCTGTTGAAGGTATGAAATCCTTCTGTTAATTATTCTGCGAATTTTGCTGTTGAATCCTGTATTTTCAAGGATTGATTTACGCCAATAAATACTCATCGCTCTTAAGGAATTGCCTTGTTATTTACAACTGATTTTGCATAAAATCCTCGAACCCAGATCTACATAACAATTTGGTGTCAGAAGTGGGATTTTTATGCCAATAACAAGAGCGATGGATGAGCAACTGAAAGCTCTGATGGAAGGCATTAATGCCTTGAAAAGCAGCATTGGAAATGTCGAAAGAAGCCAGGAAGGGGTTAAGAATGAGTTAAAGGAAGAAATGCAGAGGAGCCAAGAAGAGACTAGAAGAGGCGAGCAAGAAATGCAGAAAGGTCTGGAAGATATGCAGAAAGGCATGGAAAATGTGCAGAAGAGTCAAGAGGAGATCAAAAAGGGTCAAGAAGAGCTAAGAGATACTCTAGAAAAGAAAATCGATAGTGTGGAAGAGAGAATAGCTGTAAAAATGGAAAAGATCGCAGTAGTTGAAGAGACTATAAGAAAGAAAGTAAATGAAGAAATAGAAAGAGTTAAAGAGCAAGTTGAAGGAAGAATTGAAGAAGTGGCTGGGAATTTTAGCCTCATGTCACAAAGAATGGAAGATTTGGAAAAGAAACTTCAAACTTGTGAAAACAAGAATAATGAAAGCAAGTTTGTGCCTGCTTCTCCAGTACCTCTGACTGCTTCTCCAGTGTCAGTAAAGCTGTCCACCTATGATGGAAAAACCAACTGGGAGGTGTATAAGACTCAATTTTTATTATTTCTGATGCCAATTTGGATGGACTGAAGGGGTCAAGGCGTGTCAACTAGCAGCATTCCTTAGAGAAGCGGCAGGAATACTGCAAACTCTTTCTGACACAGAGCGGCTTAATTTGCATTCCCTCTATAATGCTCTAGATCTTCGGTTCGGCCAGAAATACTCCAAAGACTACGCACGCCTACAGATGAAAACAAGACTCCAGGAAACCGGAAAAAATTTGCAGGAGTATGCCTCCGAAATAGAAAGGCTCGCCAACTTGGCCAGCCAGCAAATGTGCGAGAAATAGTTTCCCTGCAACATTTCGTGGACGGACTGAAGGGTGAAGAAATTCAGAAGGCTATAAGAATGGCAGATGTTCAGGATCTAAAATCTGCCCTATTATATGCCCTGTAATTGGAGGCCGCCACTCAAGCCAATCGCAGAGACCGCCATTCCATTCAGGGAGCTAGAGTGACTGGGGATGCGCTCTCTGAATCTCCATGGATAAATGACATTGAAAAACTGAGAGAAGCAATGCAAACTTTAATGACTCAACGTCGGAACCAAGAGAAACGCAATTTCAAGAGTTGGGGGTGCGGAAGAGCGGGACATCTGAGAAATAACTGTCCCCGAGCAAGAAAAGAAGAGAGTCCCTTCTCTTCTTCGAAGCAGGAAAACTAGGATATGGCCATCTCGTGGGGCGGAGGTCGCCAGATAATGAAAAGCCCCATCACAAGATTCTCCAAATTACTGCAGTGCATGGTGGTGAAAATGGACTTTATGTGATTGGACAAATTAATAATATCTCGTGCCATATGGTTGTCGATACTGGAGCCAATGTGTCAATAATCAGGAAAGATTTGGCTCGAAACTCCAAAGTTAAAATTATCTGGATGCCGCCCTGCGTTTCCTTGCAAACAGTGACTGGTGACAAGATTTGTGTACATGGGAAAGCTAATATCACTAAGGTTTGGAAATATCGATTATCACCATACGGCCTACGTAGCAGATATTACATATCCCTGTATCCTGGGACTAGATTTTCTGAAGAGCAATAACTTCAAACTGGACTTTGAAAATAGCAATATGCATTCAAAATTTGAAGACATCACTCTTTTTGGCTTACAAACTCAGTTTGAATCCAACCAGAAAATTATAGCAAAATCCAACATCTCATTATCACCAAGAACTGAATGCATAATACCTGGTTTAGTAGAAGAAAATAGGAAATTCCGATTCGGCCTAATTGATTATCCTGACCCAGACAGTGCAAAGGCAGGAGTACTGATAGCTTCGTCGGTAGTAGACCTCTCGAAGTCAGTCATCCCAATAAGAGTGGCTAACATCAGTGATAAGACCAGAACTATCCAGGAAGGAGAGGTAATAGCAGCTTGTGCTCCTGTCACATGTGTTGACCGAAAGTGCAAAAGCCAAAACCTTTCTTCAGAAGATCTAGTCAGGGATTTACTACGAAACACGGACTTAGACGAGAAACAGAGATGTGCTGCAGGAGAACTGATTTCAGAATTCCAAAGCCTATTTTCAAGAACATCTGAGGACTTTGGAAGAACTAGACTAACTCAGCACTGAATTGATACGGGAGAGCATCCTCCTATTAAGCAGCACCCCCGAAGACTGCCATTTGCTAAACAGGAAGAAGTCCAAACACTCATTAAAGACATGCAAGATAATGATGTCATTGAGCCGTCGTCAAGTCCCTGGGCATCTCCCATTGTCTTGGTCAAGAAGAAAGATGGCTCTACCAAATTTTGTGTGGACTATCGTCGGCTGAATGACGTGACCAAGAAGGACAGCTACCCTCTTCCAAGAATAGATGACACGCTTGATACACTCGCTGGCAATACCTGGTTCTCTACCCTAGATCTCGAGTGGGTATTGGCAGGTAGAAATTCACCCTGACGATAAAGAAAAGACTGCCTTCACCACAGGACAAGGACTCTGGCAATTTAACGTTATGCCTTTCGGCTTGTGTAATGCACCTGCAACATTCGAGCGCCTTATGGAAATAGTTCTCAGTGGACTTTCGTATGAGGCCTGCCTGATTTATCTTGATGACTTCATAATCGTGGGGCATTCCTTCGAAGAACATTTTAGCAATATTAGGCATGTGCTACAAAAGCTGAAAGAAGCTAACCTCAAGTTAAGTCCATCCAAGTGCCACCTGTTCCGGCGTGAAGTCACCTATCTCAGCCATTTTATTTCGGCGGAAGGTGTAAGAACAGACCCGGATAAGATCTCGGCCGTGAAAAACTGGAAAAGCCCGACGGATGTTCACCAGCTCCGTAGTTTCTTGGGCTTATGTACGTATTACCGGAAATTCGTGAAAGATTTCTCAACTATCGCCAGACCACTCCATAAGCTGACCGAAGCAAAACAGAAATTCATCTGGACGAACGAGTGTAACAACGCCTTTAACAAGCTCAAGGACGCACTAACATCTGCTCCAATCCTGGCATATCCTGAAACTGGGAAACAGTTTATTCTGGATACAGATGCAAGTCATGAGAGCATCAGAGCTGTGTTGTCCCAAGAAATAGATGGCCAGGAGCGTGTCATTGCCTATTTTAGTAAGTGTCTGTCCAGACCAGAAAGAAACTACTGTGTAACTAGGAAGGAACTGCTTGCTATCGTAAAAGCCGTGGAGCACTTCCATCCTTACCTCTACGGTCGACGATTCCTACTTCGAACAGATCATGCATCATTGACCTGGCTACTGAATTTTAAAAATCCAGAAGGCCAAATAGCCAGGTGGATACAAAGACTGCAGGAGTATGACGTAGAAATTCGCCACAGAAAAGGATCAGCACACGGAAATGCAGATGCTCTTTCGAGAAGACCCTGTCCTGAGAACTGCAAATACTGCTCGAGAGTCAAAAAGAAATTTGGAGAAATAGATCCAGTAGTCCGCCAAGTTACAACGCCATCAACTTCGGAATTGGACCCGTGGTGTGACGAGAGCGTCCGAAAAGATCAACTGGCTGATCCTGAAATTAAACCAGTAATAGAATTCAAAGAGTCATCTGATGAAAAGCCCAGCTGGCAAGACATCGCCTCTTTCCATCCTACAACAAAGCGTTACTGGGCTCTTTGGGACTCTCTGCACCTGAGAAATGGAGTTTTATATCGAAAATGGGAGTCTGACGACGGAAAGGCATTCAGGTGGCAATTAATTCTCCCAAAGACAGGAATATCGACAGTCCAAAGTGAACTCCATGGCAGTCCAACTGGTGGTCATTTTGGTGTTATGAAGACCTTACAAAAAGTCTGAGAGCGCTTCTACTGGAACAATGTGCGAATTGACGTTGAGAAGTGGTGTCGCACATGTGATCCTTGTGCTGCACGTAAAGGTCCAAGAAAACGCACCAGAGGACGACTCCAGCTGTATAATGTGGGAGCGCCTTTCGAGCGAATAGCTTTCGACATCTTAGGCCCACTTCTGAGATCATCAGACGGCAACAACAACATCCTGGTCGTCATGGACTACTTCACTAAGTGGCCTGAAGCCTATCCTATATCCGACCAAGAGGCCCTGACTGTTGCAGAAGTTCTAGTTCAACATTAGATCTCAAGATACGGAGTTCCTCTACAACTGTACTCCGATCAGGGAAGGAACTTCGATTCTGCAGTTTGCAAGAGACTGTGTGAGATACTCGGCATTGACAAAACCCGGACAACAGCTTTACATCCTCAATCTGACGGCATGGTAGAGAGGTTCAATCGGACCATCTTGAACAGCCTCTCTCTCCTGGTATCCAGTAATCAACAGGACTGGGACCAGAAACTGCCTCTTTTCCTGCTTGCCTACCGGAGTGCCGTCCACGAGACCACTGGCTATTCCCCATCCCAGATGCTCTTCGGACGTGATCTTCGTTTGCCTGCAGATCTCTTGTTCAGCCGGCCACCAGATGCTCCTTTGGCGCCTGAGGAGTATGTCGAGAAACTCCAGGCACGGATAGAGGAAATGCATCATTTGGCTAGGGAAAGAATCGGCATGGCTTCAGAGAAGATGAAGACCCGATACGATGCAAGAGCAACCGGACACGACTTTCACGAAGGCGACAAAGTGTGGTTATGGAATCCGAAACGTCGCAAAGGACTCTCTCCGAAGTTGCAGACCAACTGGGAAGGTCCTTACACAGTCCTAAAAAAACTGAATGACGTTGTGGTTCGGATACAGAAATCACCACACATAAAACCGAAGGTAATACATTATAATAGGCTAGCCCCTTACCTTGCCCAAGGAGAATAAGGTACCTAAGTTCAGACCATGGTCACAAATTATTTTGTAAATAATGTGATTTATTTAACTCTTTTTCTAATTTCTTAGTTTTATTTTAGTGTTGTAATTTATGTTTGTATTTTGAGTTTATTTGCTTTTTGCTGTTGAGTATTTGTTACTTTATATTTGATTATTATGTGAATAGATTATGTCTGTAAATAGATGCCTCTTACTCAGGGATTGTACTGCCCGGGACGTGCAGTCTTTGAGGAGGGGGCAATGTTACGAATTTTGTATAAAATAATGTAAATAATTTGTATTTGGATGTGCTATGCCTTTATATTTCTCTATGCTATATTTATTTCATGATAAAATTGGAATATTCACAAGCAACGCCGTCCCTTACGTTATAATGGTGATTCAATGGGAACTTGGTGAAATATTGGCGATAGGAGCCAAGTTGGCATCATTGTTGGCGAGTTCGGGACCCTCTGGATTCTTCTAGAAATTAGTAGAAAAATCCACTTATTTCACGATCTGTGGCGCGAGCGCATCTTTCCAGAAATTTCGGCCTCTTCTATAAATAGAGAAAGACTCGCCGCAACAGTCAGTCTGATTTTAACCAGCGAGTAGTGAGCACTGTTTTGATTAGCGATTAGAAGACTTGCCTTGAATTTGATAAGCTCGGCTGTGCTTGTGAATAGTCATTTACATACATGAATTTTAGACACTGCTTATTGTGTCTGAGTGCTGTTGAAGGTGTGAAATCCTTCTGTTAATTATTCTGCGAATTTTGCGGTTGAATCCTGTATTTTTGAAGATTGATTTACGCCAATAAATACTCATCGCTCTTAAGGAATTGCCTTGTTATTTACGACTGATTTTGCATAAAATCCTCGAACCCCGATCTACGTAACAATATAATATGAAATCTCTATTAGAATATGCTTGAAATATTAATAGGAGTAATTGAGAGACATTTTAAAATTTTTTTTACATATTTCAGTTAAAAAACGACTTAAAATGTGGGAGAAAAAATAGCAAAATAAAAATCCAATTTTGATGACTATTTTTTAATCTATTATTTTGATTTTATTTATTAAAATCTGAATGATAATTGATATTATGTATAACAAAATCAAAATTTTCCTAGGGTATGATTTTTTTAAAAAAAATTAATTTACACATTAGTCTCCCCCCCCCCCAAATTAAACATTTCTTTTTGCAAAAAGTTTTCTTTGGAATTATTTTTTTTTTATCATGAATCAAATATCAATCCTAATAATAATGAATATTCAAGGTATTTTATGTAATAAATTAATGAACTATGTATATATTTTTACAAGAAAACTCGTGTGGCATTTCAAATTTCACCTCAAAATTACTTTATAATTAATTTTATTTATTTGATTAATCTGTTCTTAAAGGCATTTTCAATTAACTCCTTTTATGTTTCTAATTATTAAAATTATTAACAAAAGGAACAATTTCTTTAAAGTAATCTGTTCAAACATAGCAGTTATATCTATTGAATATCTTAGGACTAAAAAATGGAACTTTAGATTAATTTTCTTTGCAAAAGAATAAACTAATTTCTAAAATATTTAGCTTCAAAACTATTTTAGAAAAAATTGTTATTAAAGATGATTTTTATGTAATTATATCTTAATTTAACATTATCGATGTATTTTATTATGTTTTATTAGATAACTTTTAATGATGAAGATATTAAAAATCATAAGTTGACTACTGATGAAATTAAAAATTGCTGTAAAGATATCAAAGTCTTGGGCAAACCTGATTTAAAGTATGTATTTTAATTAAATTATTTTCTAAATTTCATTTGTTGACACAGTTTTTTTAAAAATTTATATTCTCTCATGTTTTTAAAATGATATATTTCTGTATTTTTATCTTATAATTTGCAAATATTCTTCAAAGTCTTGTTTTAAATATATTTAAAAATGTTATTTTTATGGTAAATACAAATATTTAATGTTTCTAAATGCAGATTAAAATTAATTAAAGTTTATGCAATTACAATTCATCTCTAATTTTATTGTGTTAATTATAATAATAAAGATCACTTCTTTGATATTTTGAATGAATTTTGCTGTGTAATTTATCATGCAATTATAAATAAGGAAGAAATTTTAACATTAAATTTTAATTTACCATAGCATGTAGAACATGTATTATTTTCTACAAGCTTAGAAGCTTTCCTCACAATCTTATAATCCATTTTTATACAGAAGTATAACTTTCGGAATTTAATTTTTTATAGATTACTTTTAAGTTGGAGAAAACGATTGAGAGCTCTTCTTGAAGTGGCAGCAAAAAAAGAAGAATCTGAGTAAGTTTTATTTTATAAAAAAAATCAAAAGATATATATATATCTATATCTATATATTTGATAATTCTTTTATTAATATTATTTTGATAATGAATTTGTTTATTCCATAAGTTTTTAGTTTCAGTAATTTTGAATTCACTGGTGCTTAAGTTTTTATTCAAAACTTTACAATTTTTTATTTTATGAGCTTTCTATGTATGTGCGTATTATTTTTTTGCTGTTAGTAATCACTTTTTTTAGAGTAAAATAATAGATTAGGTTTACTGTTTTCATTGATGTTTTTATAGAAGAGTTTTACTTAATCCGAATGTAGTATTTGTTTTTAAATGTTAGTATAAAAAAATCATTTATAGTGTAAATATAAGTACCTATCAGTGATCTATGTGTATGGTTGTATATTTGTCCAAGGGGAAACACATTTTTATTATTCATTTTATATTTGTATTTTCTGATAATTAAAAACTTGTTTGGCTTTACTGTGTTTTATTTATCTATACAATTTAAACTTTGTGCTGCAGAAATTGGTTTTTATATACCGACAAATATGACAGACATGTAAAACTATTTGCCAAACAATATATGTAAATAAATATCTTTTGTATTTTGTTATAAAGGACAGAATACTGTAAATCTTTGTTTTGAATGCAGTAGACATTTTTTTTGTTTCATATATTTCAGGCTGTTATTTAAAAATAGCAAAATATATTTTCCTTTTGTTTTTATTAAAAAAAAAGAAAGATATCAAGCACAAGAAGTTCATAAGCACATTTATCATTAATGTTACAAATCTTTAGTTATTAGTTTTTCAATACAGATTCCTTAGAAGACTATTTCCTCTGCTATTATTACTAATAATTATTATTTCTTTTTTTATACTTAAAGTTCAATAAAATCAATCTGGATTTTAATAGAAAGTCCTAACATTTTATCTTTTATACTTATTCAACTATTTTACTAGTAGGTAAATTTATGTAGAGTACAAAAGCTTGGAAAAAATTTCATCCTTTAACTTCAGAAATATATATTCTACTTGCCAAATTTTTTAATACTGATCCACAATTCAATGTAAATGATCCCTGTTCTTAGAGTTATTAAATTTGGGATTCTTAGGAAAGGGATAAGATGCATTTTACTGTTTATATTAGCTTATTTTAATCCTGATAAAGATGAATTCATTTCAAATGTTTGGTACAAGAACTAATCATTAAATTGTTATTAGCTACTAGTCAATGTAACATGTTAACTTCAGTAACAAGGCAGCACTTACTGCATATTTAATTTAATTAATTTATTTTGCAAAATTATATTGCTGTTTAAATTCAAACAATTTGAAGATAAAAGAATAATCTCTTTTCAATTTTTTTGCACTTGTAATAAAAAATTCTTTTAAAATATTAAATGACCCTGTCTGGAACAAATATTCAGTATTTTTACTTAATTATATAATTTTATGCATATTTTTAGCATTCCAGAAAAGGAAGTTGTTTCTGATGAAGAAGAAAATGAGGAAGACAAAGAACTTGATGATATACAAAAAGAAGCTGAGGAATTAGAATTGTCACAGCTAAAAGAAGCAAAGAAAAAAATGAGAAAAATCTTAAAGCTACGTAAAAAAGTACAGGACAGAATGAATTTAAAAATGATTATAAAAAATGATGAGCCTATAATTGATGAAGACCAAGAGTTATTTAGGTTAACTAGAATCAAAAATAAAAATGTGAGTTGATATTTTGACTAAAAAAATTTTTGAAGTAATATAATTTACAATAACCATGTATTACTTGTCAGTGATATTTGAAAATTTGACCATATAACTTGCATTTAAAATTTAGTGTCTGAAATTCTTTATGCATTTTTTAACAAAATTGGGTGTAGATTCAATAGATTTTTTATTACTGATTTATACCGAAACTCTTCCGTATGTATATTTAGACTTATGCATGCAATTACTTTTAAACATTTCAATAGCAATTCTCTTCCTCCTTTTCTTTTTTCACTAATACTATGAACTTTATTTGGCTCTTTTTTAAGAGAATTTAAAGTATGTGTTTCTGCAGTATTTGGGTTTCATCCAGTTTTGAAAATCAGTTTAAAATACATTTCCATTTAAATTTTAAAAAATATCTTGCCTTTATATTTGTTTTATCAAAATTCTTATTATAATAAAATTTTAATCTTATTCTTTTCTTTATTCATAAAATGTTTTAATTAATTTATAAAATTAATTCTAATATGTAATTAAAATTTAATTTCATATTTTGATTGGAGATCTGATTTCTTTTCTGAATTAAAAATAAAGGAAGTTAAATTCAGTTATTTCTAAAAACTTAAAATTGTAAAGCTATACAATTTTTAGCATTTTACAATTGAATTTTAAATATTTTTTTTTACTTTAACTTTAAACAGTAGTTTATTAAAAGTCATTTTGGGGACAATGTTACTTAATAATTTGTTTCCATTACATATAACTTTCATATTTCATTTAAAATTACATATTTTTAAAATTTGCTAAATATTGATATGAAGTTTATGTATTTGAAGCTGATGCGTATTAATTCTTTCTTAAATTCTTATTTCTTTTTATTGATTGTTATTTTCCCTTTATAAGTGTTAGGAATTCAAAGACTAGTATTTGCTTACATTTCATTTTCCATATTTCACTTAATATTAGGATCTTGGACTAGTAGATGATGAAACTAACCTAGAAATAGGTTCTGATCCTGATCAGTCTGATTTAGATGACATTCCAGTCAGCAATTATCGAAGTACAAGGAAACGTTATGATACCGATACCAAAGACCTCTCGTATGTTGAAGCAGAACCTGAAAAAGAAGGAAGTGATTATTCAAGTGATGAAGGCTTAAGTAGTGAACTTGAATTTGAAAGGTAAGATTCTAAATGCATCATATATTTTAATGAGAAGTAAAATTTTTAAAAAAAATTTACTGTACGACTTATATTAAGATTTCTGTTCTTGTTTTTCTGTGTCTGTGTTGAATAACTTAAAAAAAAGAGAGAGATTTTATGCTTTCTTTTAATATTATACAATTAAATAAAAGTTGTTTCAGTTGTAAGTGGATTTTAAAAAGAATTTGTGTGTGTGTTTGTCTAGACATTGTTATAATATATAAAAAATGTGGGTATGTTTAAAATTTAATATTTATTTTTTGATATGTATTACTTGCATTCATCTATAGTGTTTTAATTTATATGTTTTATTAAATTTTCATATTTTAATTTTTTAAAATTATAATTATAATTAAGTTAACTCTCTCCTCTAAACAGACTTTGTTGTTTAATTAAAAATGGTACCTCAAAATTGTTCAGTTTTGTTTGAAAATTATAGTACAGTCAGACTTCGATTTAACGAATTTATTGAGACCAAACATTTCATTCTTTAATTCGGGGTTACTCGTTATATCGGTGTCAAAACAAAATACAATTTTTCTGCACTTCCCTTTTAGAAATTCTATAATAAGCAACTACACAAAAAATATCCACAGTTAGAAATTATATATTTTCTATTCAAAACAGCTAAGAAAACTATTAGTTAATTATTATGCACCAGTCAATTGGAAATTTTAAAATACTGACAAATTAGTGTTTAAAAATCTTTGATTGTGACTCAAAAGAATTCTTTTGCGACTTTATGCTGGGAAGGAAATTTATATCATTTATGCCATTCGCTATTCGTTGGCTTAGACAAATCAACAATTTCCTCAACCTCAGTTGCACAAATAGGTAGTCCATCATCAAATGTAACATAATAGTTGAAATCTTAAAATCCCCCCTATGTTGTGAAGTAAGATGAGAAAGGAAAAGAAATTTTCTGTCCTATTCAAAACTCACACAATAGGTTGCACTCATGACTAATTTGTACCTGTTAAGTCTAATAATGGTCTGCACCGTTTCCTGTCAAAATTTGCTGTGAACTAGTAAAGAGTTTCTGTTCCAGACAAAAGGATATGTCATTTGAAAAAAAATCTAATTTTTGTAATGATAAAACTAATAAAAAAAATTTCAGCTGTCAAAATAATTCATTAATTCGGGGTTTATTATTCATTAAATAGGGCTTTTTGCTTTTATTTCCATCGGGAAAACAGAAAAATTCGTTAAATCATGAAATTCATTAAATAGAGCTTCGGTAAATCGGGGTCTGACTGTACTGAGATATCCTACATAGGTATTTTGCAAAGATATTTCTATGATAATGATGTAGACGTTTAATTTTTTTTTCTTGGACTTTTTTTAATAAATTTTCTTAAACCAAATTTTTTAAAAATCAATATTTTGATTCTATCTAGCTGGGCATAATATTTGACTATATTCCTTGGGTAAGCAATAAATGACTAGGTAGTTTTACAATAATCCTTACATTAACATAGCAATCTCTCTCATTGACGTGTGTTAGAATTCAAATTCACTAAATTTAAGCACTAAAAAGTGATCATGAACTCGTGGGCTCCATTGTCAATTATGTGTTCAAGTCCTTGTGCCACTGACCTGCTGTGTAGACGTGCTGATGCGTATTAAATTTACATAGGTTCAAAGTCCTTATATACATTAGGGTTGAACTTCAGATAGCATAGAGTCTATTCAAGTGTTGTCTTCATTGACTGAGGTTCAGGATTAAAATGCTTGTAACCAATAGTCCCCTGCATTGCTTTAGAATGCAACATTAATAAAAATGAAATCAAATTAAGCATGAGGAAAGTCTGGGATTTGTCTGCAATGGAGGAATGCTGCTGTAATATTTCTTCAAGAAAAAGAAGCCTTTAGCCCAGGGGTCTGCAACCTATGGCACTTGGAGCAATTTCCAGTGGCACGCCACCACTCTACAAAATTATAAGATATATACTATATATAAAGCTAAATCGTTCTGTCTCTCCTTTCATCCCCTCGTACATTTTTATATAAGGGTTATTTTTCATTTTCGATTTTTTGCCGTAAAACGATTCTGCTGAATCAGCTTGCTTGTAGTTTGTATGCTTAATGTAAAAGAAAACATCTTCTGTTTAAATGTGACTTACTATTAGCATTAAATATTCAACACAAATAAAAATTAGTGAGTAATTCTTGCAAAATTGAGAATCATTCATCTTGTCTCTATAAATAAAAAAGTAAGTAGTCTTTTACCCACCAAAAGTTTGGACATCGACGGAAAAAGAAAAAACAAATGTCTTAGGTATAAATCAAAATTCTGCTTAACAGACGTTTTTCATCGGAAATATATTACACAAAAATAGTTATTCCATCAACATATTTAACTTGGATTGGAAATAATTTCGGTGAAACGAAAACACAATGATGTGGGTTAATTAGGCAAGTGAATCAGATTTCATAACAAAGGTCTTTTTAACTAAATATTAAGAGAAAATGTAATTTTTTGAGTGTTGTGCCAAAGAAGTCATAATTATTTTATCTTTTACTTTTGGAGCGAATTAAGCTAATAGAAATAGATATTAGAACACATTTTTTATGTTTTCTATTAGTCACGCCAATATACGAATACCGAGTATGAATTCAGTCGAAAGTTAAATTTAGTTTGAGGCACGACATGATTTTTTGGTCACTTTTAACTTTGTCACATTGTGTTAGTTTTATTGTGAAAATTTGTATATTGTTTGTTTCATCATTGTGCCAGCTAATAGTTACATATTGAATCAAATGGCGACTAAAAAAAGAAAGCTTGATGTTTGCGATTTCCAAGATTCTTAGACTAACAAATTTGGATTCATACAACAAAAAGATTGCCCTGTATGTGTGCCATGTCGCAAAAGTGTCGTACGTCAAGTGTACAAAGACATTTTCAAACTAAACACCAGACCACATTTAAGAATTCTGATGAGAAATGTGAAGTTTTAGAAAGAGCTGTTTCTGGATATAAAAAGGAAATTACATTTTTGTGTCAAGCAATTGGAGTCAAACCAAAAGCGACAGAATGTAGTTTCGCCATTGCTCATTGTTTAGCAGCAAAAGGAAAACCTTTTACAGATGGCGAACATATAAAGGACACATTTTTAAAATGTGCTGAAATATTGTTCAGTGATTTATCTAACATGCAAACAATATTATCATGAATTCAAGAAATACCTGCTTCTGCGCGAACTGTTGAAAGAAGAATAACACAAATGGCAGAAAATGTAACTGCGAAACAAAATTCAGGTTTACAAGAAACTGTTGCATTTAGCATTGCTCTTGATGAAAGTAAAGACGTGAATGATGTTGCACGCCTTGCAGTAATTGCACGATATTGTGATAAAAATCAAATTTATGAAGAATTACGCGGTATGATTCCTCTGTCTGGTACAACTAAAGGGCAGGATATTCTTTTTAACACGCTTTTATAAGTTTCACTTGCATGTAACGGAATCTTGGAACTCGATTTTGACCCACTTAAAAAGGTCAAATTAATTCGAAATTTCGCACACTTGTCAAGGACCGATGACAATTCAATAATTTCATAATTTTGTTCCATTGTCCTGATTAGGATCCTCAGGAATAAGGATTTTTAGATTTGGCGACTAATTTCATATACTATATCCAGATTTGGCGACTAATTGCGCATACCATTTCCAGAATTAGCGACTAATTGCGTATACCATTTCCGAATTTGGCAACTAATTCCAGATGTGGCGATTAAAAGACTGAGGTATAACCCCAAAATTGAAAACACGCTTGCGGTTAATAGAATTAGAATAAACAAAAAAGTGTTCTTTATGTGAGAAAGGGGAGAGTGAGAGAAAGAGAGTCTTTCTGAAAATAAAAATAAAAAAAAACTCGCGCATGTGAAAAAAAAAAATTTATGTTCTAACTGCTGAACTCAGACACATTCTGCTTTTCAAAATTCATTTTACCTAAGCAACTGATTCTCCACTTCAGCCAACCTTGAACTTTGAAAGTAAAAACAAAACTTGCTGAATTAATAAAAGAAAACCTTTTAAATAGAAGTATATTTTTACATTTATTACAACAGATAGTACCATGTTTTTTTGAATCTGAATAAATTATTTTTAAGAAACCTGATCTAAAACCTGAACCTTTTAAGAAACATCTACGAATACTGTCGTAGAAAAGAGTTTAATTGCTCATCACTCGCGTTTGCTTGTAGAAGTGATTATATGAATTAACATTATAATTAAATTTTCTATCAATCCTTGAAGCAATACGTTTAAAAGGTGATAGTACGATTGATATTTAATATTTCTTCTTAACACACTTTTATTAGTTAGACCTGTATCTATATAGACGAATCTTTGAAATATAATGATACGGGACTCATGCGAGGCCCGGTAAACGGAGAAAATAAATACCCTTCAGACTCGTTAATAAATATCCATTGAAGAGCAAGTTTAATTCCAGCAGTCACTTAATTCTGGCTCCT
The DNA here is from genome assembly GCA_019973975.1 of Trichonephila clavata. Classification (NCBI taxonomy): domain Eukaryota; kingdom Metazoa; phylum Arthropoda; class Arachnida; order Araneae; family Nephilidae; genus Trichonephila; species Trichonephila clavata. Next base: position 24,302 of record BMAO01038101.1, read on the forward strand.
AATATCAAACTCAAGAATAAACTCAACAATGAATAAATGATAGTTTAAAAAACTAAAAAAATACGCTTTTATTGTAGATCAAACTAAAAAATGAAAAATAAATTATAGTTTAAAAAAAACTAAAAAACACGCTTTTATAGTGAATCGAACTAAAAAGTAAAAAAAATAATTCTTAATATAAGAATAAAATGATTAATGAAAAAATTAATGTCATTAGGGTAAAAGCGTGGGGTGCTTTGTACTATATTTTTACACTAACTCAGCATTTCGGAATAGAACTAGTAAGAAATTATAACAATTGATATAGAGCACCCCACGCTTTTACCCCAATGACATTAATTTTTTCATTAATCATTTTATTCTTATATTAAGAATTATTTTTTTTACTTTTTAGTTCGATTCACTATAAAAGCGTGTTTTTTAGTTTTTTTAAACTGTAATTTATTTTTCATTTTTTAGTTTGTTTCATTTATAAATCATTTTGAAAGAAAACATATTAATATAAATAAAATATTTTGTGTAACTACTGATGGCACTCCTGCAATGGTTGGCATTGCAGGCAAAATCATATTGGACATAAAATATTGAACTTCCATTGCATAATACATCAAGAAAGTTTAGTTGCCAAAATTTCGTCTCAGTGCTTAATTTCTGTAATGAATACTGTTGTTAAAATAGTTAATTTTATAGTGTCTCGATCTTCATTAGTACACAATTTAAATCTCTTTTAGAAGAAATGGAAAGTGAATATGGAGATTTCTTTTGTACAGTCATGTTTGTTGGCTTAGGCGTGGTAATGTATTGAATAAGTTTGTGTCATGCATGGAGCACATTAAAATTTTTCTAAATGATAAGGGACAACATTTTCCCGAATAAGACGACAAGGAATGGTTATGTAAATTGATGTTTCTGACAGATATAACTAAACATCTCAATGAACTAAACTTAGGATTGCAAGGAAAAAATCAAACAGTACTTGAACTTTTTGAATATTGGAAGTGCTTTGCTACAAAATAAAATATATTTTCCCGTGATATTAATACTAGTACCTACAAATACTTCCCAAATGTTAAAGCGCTTGTAAATACATCAACTGTAGACAAAGATTAACTTCAAATTTACGTTGAAGCACTTAAGGAGGAGTTTTCTAAAAGATGCAAAGACTTTGAAGCTTGTATGCCATATTTTATTTTCTAATCAAACCTAATTTAATAGACCCATTAATAATCTCATTCGATTTGTCAATTTTTGAGTGGATGGAAACTGATAATTTTGAAATAGAATTTATTGAATTAATATCTTCAGAATTATGGAGAACAAAATTTACGGAGTTACGGAAAAATTTGGAAGATAACTAGCAATAAATCGACAGCTATTTTAAATTGCTGGATGTCATTGCCAGAAAGATTTAATTGTTTGTAAAAAATAGCTTGTGCCCTGCTTTCTGCTTTTGGTTCCACATATCTATGTGAACAAATTTTTTCTCATATGAAATATATTTTGAGTCCACAAAGAAATTGTTTAACTGCTGAACATTCTGAATCCTGTGTCAAATTGAAAGTAACGAATTATACCCCTGATATTGCGACATTAAGTAGATATCTGCAGGGACAAGGTTCTCATTAAAATTTTAATTTTTTATTTAACTTTGCTGCATGAACACTTAAACTTTATGTTGTTTATTTCTAGTTTCATAAATATTTTTAAAAATGCATAATATATATACAATTTTCATTTTGATTTATATTAAAGAACAGTCATATTTTAAGTTTTCCTTAAA
>BMAO01038102.1:0-25296 GCA_019973975.1 Trichonephila clavata
TTCTTTATTAAATGTAAAAAAAAACTTTTTTAAGAACAAGCTTTTATTTAAACGCGCTAAAAAGAATAAATAAACTTTTCCTTTTAAACTTTTTTTACTATCAACTTATAACGTCATTACACAATTTATATGATATAAAAGCTTGTCGCAATATTTAAGTACTCATATTTACTTGTGTGAATTTTTAAAAACCAAAATCAATCAGGTCAAGTTATTTATTTTACTTGTTTATCTACACAGGTAAATCTCGCGACAAGCTTTTATATCATATAAATTGTGTAATGACGTTATAAGTTGATAGTAAAAAAAGTTTTAAAGGAAAAGTTTATTTTATTCTTTTAGCGCGTTTAAATAAAAGCTTGTTCTTAAAAAAGTTTTTTTACATTTAATTTATTTTTTACTTTTTAGTTATCGTGGACAGGTTTCTCAGCCTGTTCAACTCATTGAACGCTGGTTCGCCATCCCTGGTTTAGCTGACTTAATTCTCGCAAAATGGGGTATTAGACTAAAAACACAATTTTTTTAAATCCGTAATTTTTAAGCAATTTTTTCAATCTTCATGCAGATTTTGGCTAACATTGTTCTACACACGAAAAAAAAGGTTTAGTGAGATTATCTTCATAAATGACAATTAAAATGTTAAATTAAAATTTTGACAATTTTTGAAAAACTTAAAGAATATATTATTTATTTGAAATATTTTGAAGATAAGGGATGTATTTCTCTAACATATTAGAAGAAAATTTTAATTGTTTATTAAAAACTTCAAAAGGCATTTAAATATTTGTATTAATCAATAAAATGCTTAAGACTAAAAACGCATTTTGTAATCAAAAAAGAAAGTTTTATCAAATAATGATAATTTTTTGCTGGACATTGAATATCTTCTACGTAAGAATCTATTTTTTTTAATTGCTCAGATCATCTTTAGAAACTTGATTTTGAAAAAATCAATAATTAAATTCAAATAAAATTAACAGATTCTATTTGTAATTAAATTTAAGGACACATGTCGTAGTGTGTGTTTAGATTACTGGTGATAAAATGAGGTATATTTAAATTACTCGTAGGCTTAAAATTAGAAAATTTCTTTGAAAAATTACTTCATTTTATTGTAAAATTATTTTTTTTAATCGAAAATATGTTGCATTTCTAGATAATATTTTTCTCTTATTGTTTTCCTAGCGGATTCCTTTTTGATGGGTAAGATACATTAAAAAAATGATCTTTCCGATTCTGTAATTATTTTTTGTCTGAGTTTCATAGATTAAAGTTAGATAAATTATTTAAAGAATTTCTTCAATACTCCATCTCAGTTTAACTTGGCAGCGTTGAGAAAGGTATGCAATGTACCAATTTACTTGAAAAATAGCTCTACTTTTTTGTTTTGAATTTAAATCCAAGGAAATAGATAGAAATTTTTAAAAAAATTGCATACGTTGTAGAAATTAAATTGTTTTTACGTTGTAGAAATGTAATTATTTTTTAGACAAAGTTAATTAATACTGTCAATAGCGCAACGTTATGAAATTCCAGTTTGGCTGAAAACCGATTTTTGACGCCAACTTTTGTCATTGTTGTAACAATAAAATTATTACCACAATGCAGATATATCCAAGTTGGCGCCCAAAACTAGTTTAATGTTTTTAATTAATATCTTTTAATTAATTGCAATATCGGAATATAAATGGTCAAAACATGCATTGTCATCCAAACTAAACGTGTATACAAAATTTCAGCTCAATGGGAGGAAGATATCAGCTTCAAAATTGAGTTGCAAGATTCCACCCGAACAAATTACATACATACATACATACATACATACATACATACATACATACATACATTCATACATTGTAAGTTAAATAAAAGCTTTTAAAAACAAACAATTTAGTGTGAAAGACTTTAAAAATTTAAGAAAATGCTAAAATGTTTTTATTTGATAGTATTATTTTCATTTTGAATGTTTTATATGCAGTGAATTCAAACAAATGTTTGTGTCTAAGTTTACTCTCCCATACTTCTTTCTTATAGTTACATATTTTTAATCAAATAACCAAACATCCAGAAAAAAGCAGTCATTTTTCATTCATTATTTAATAAAAACTGATATAAATTTATATTTTTAAAAAAAAAAACTAAATTGGTACTGATTTGTATTATTTATCACAAAATTCATTATTTAATAATAATATTGTACATTATCTGTTTTCTTGTGGATAAAACTAGATTAGTTTTGTAAATTAAAAATCGAAAATTGAAATATAAAGAAAGATCTTATCACTGAAAGAAAAAAGACTGAAAAAGAGTTTTATACACGAAAAAGCCTGTGTAAACGCCGGGCTAAGTTGAGGAAAAAGATATCTGTCTGTAAAGGAAAAGAAATTGAAGACATTTCGGGAAGAAGATAATTTTAATGACATAAGTATAGAAATCCCTCACATCAGGCATACACCCTCACCCAGAAGTGCTGGCATTGAGAAGGAAAAAGGACATTTCCATTAGGATAAAGTTAGACTCCTTGAGAGAGAAAAATCGCGTTCAACGCTGGGCTAAATGGAGGGGAAACAGACCCATCCGAAGGGACAAAGATTTGGAACAAATTGCGAAAAAGGGAATTATAATAACAAAATATAGAAATCACTCACAACCGAGGAAGTAATGGCATCGAGATGGGGAAAAAAAATTTCTATTGGCAAAAAAATTATAGACTCGAAAAAGCCCGTTCAGGTTCGGTCCTTGCAGCCATAACATATGAAGCAATGACATAATATGACGCTGAAATTGATTTAAGGCAAACTGAAGTTTTGTGATGTAGCTTTTTTGATATAATTCATTCACAGATTAAAAAAAAAGCAATTAACATGTGATTAAAGTGAAATATATCCTTGAAATCAAAGTCTTACTATTACGTATGTTGTCGTCAAAATCCAGTTTTCAGCCTTACTGGAATTTTATTGACTGATTCCTTCACTTTGATTGAAAAATAACTGCTTTTGATTTGTGATTTATTTGAGATGTTTTTTATTAAAAAAACAATTTCTAAAACGCAAATATCTAATGGTTTTTTTTAAAATTTAAATTCCGAAAAGAGATAAAACTGTTTTTTAAGCATATTGCTAAATTTTTCACCTTTATAAAATAACTCTTTTTAAAATAACTCTCAAAATCGACCCCTGCCAATAATAATTAATGGTGGTAAGCCTTTTAACGAATTCAAGAACTTGATGGGCTTATGTTGCATGCTTGGAAAGACAACTTTCGGAGAGTACGTAGGCAAACATATTAATTGTGTATATGATAAACAGAATAACCAAGAATAGTTATACAGAAAAATCCCGTGCAACGATGGACCATGCAGCTATATATGGATGTAAATTAATATTTAAAAAAAAAACTAAAACACAGTATTGTTTTTTATAATTCATTAGTAAATTAGTTTAATAAACTTAAAATGGCCGCTTTCTATTGGATAAAATAAGATTAATTTTGTAAATTATTAATTAAAAATAGAAATTTTATTTTATCCTTGAGAGAAAAAAGAAGGAAAAAGAGTTTTATACTCCAAAATGCCCTTACAACAAAGGGCTAAACGAGGAAAAAGAAATATTCCTAATAAGTAATAGAATAAATTTCGGATAAAAAGAGAATTTTAATGACATAAATATAGAGAAATCCCTCACATAGAAGTGCTAGCGTCGAGACAGAAAGGGGAAATTTCCATGGGAATAAAGTGATGTATTCGGTAATAGCCCGTGCAACGGAGGGCTAATGTGACGGAAAACAGACCCGTCCGATGGAGCAAAGAGGTGGAAGAAATTTCGAAATAGGGTATTTTAATGATATATAAAAGGGAAGACACAAACACACCAGGAAAAGTGCTTGCACCGAGATGGGAAGGGGAAATTTTTAAAGCAATAAATATTTATACACTTGAAAAACCCCGTGCAACGCCAGGCCATGAAAGCTAGTCTACACTATTAAAATATGAACGTAAACAAACGTATGTACTTATCTATGTATGTATGTATCTATCTATGTATGTGCGTCCATCTCCTCATGAACCGCACCGCGCAGAAACTCGCGGAAGGTACCAAAAGATTGGGAAATTTCCGTTGAAGCCGTATTACCCATTTATATTCCGATATTGCAATTAGTTGAAAAGATATTAATTAAAAACCTCCGAAAAACCCGTTTTTTTTTCGTGCAAACTTTGTTTCGTCTCCATTGTTGCAGCAATGTTATTGTTACAACAGTGACAAAAGCAGGCGTCGAAAATCAGTTTTCAGCCAAACTTGCAATTTCATGACGTCTGTATTAGCTTACTCTGTTTAAAAATAAATGCTTTTAACGTGAGACTAACTTGAAATCTATACAAATAAATAAAATTGAAGTGTCTGTTTGTAATTTCAAATTAGCAGCTTTTTACTAAATGCATTTAAAGGTATATACGGTACTTATATCAAAAAATCAATTTTTAAAATTTTTGCCTGTCTGTCTGTCTGTCTGTATGTATGTATGTTTGTTCCGGCTACTCTCGGGAACTTCTGGTCCGATTTTAAAAATTCTTTCACCAATGGAAAGCTACAGTATCAGGGAGTAACATACGGTATAGTTTATCTCAATATTCCCACGAGAACAGGAGCTATGAGGGTAAACATTGACGTTGCTTACTTCCCGCCAAGTTGGCGCAAAATTATGCATTGGGTCAATAATGGAAATTTGAATAAAAATTTTCTCACATTTGTAACAAATAACTGAAACATAGTGTAATTTAGCATCTTTACAAAAAGAAATTTTTTAAATGGTTTTTTATTAAACGTCTAACGTTTATTACGTTACGTTTGTTAACTGTCAAACTCAAACTTTGAGAAATATTGCCAAGTTGGCTAAGAAGTTCTCTATTCCGACAATCCCAGATATTTTAATGCAAATTTTCGCCCACTTTTTAAAGAGGGAAACGAAATAAAGTTTTAGCGAATTGCGCGCGTGTGATATTGAAAATTCTATGGTAATATTTAATTGACAGTTTCATAGAAAGTTTTGATTACTTTAGTAGCTTTGATTAGTTTGATTAGTTTTGAAAGTATTTATTACTTTGAATTTTTGGAATAAGTACAGAGACTACATGGCGGAAGATATTTTGCGACGAAAAACAACCGAATATGCCTTTCAATGAACACATCTACAACGAAACGCAATAAAGGTTTTTAGAATGGTTGGGAAGAAGCTACATGTTTTTGGAATGATTAGTCCTAGACGTGTCGACGGAAATAGCTTTGATATTGAAATTGCTTGAGAATTAAACTACGATTTTATAGCATTGCATCAAGTTACAGAATTTATCCCTCAATTAACTCCAGAACAATGTGTTACGTAAAATAGAATCCGGCATTAGTGCACTCTATTTTTCTCGACGCCCCTGGAGGAACCGGAAAAATGTTTTTGCTAAATTTATTATTAATGACCATCAGAAAAACCCAGAAGATAGCAGTTGCTATGACTTCTTCTGGTATAGCCACGATTTTACTGACCAATGGTCGTACTGCACATTCCGTTTTAAAATTATCGCTTAATCTTGCATTTGAAGATTCACTCATCTGAAATTTCAGAAAAAATATCTCTCAAGGCAAGATGCTTCCACAATGTAAGATTTTAGTATGGGATGAAAGTACGATGTCTCACAAGAAAGCTATAGAAGCGTTTAATCGGACTCTTCAGGATTTACGAGATAGTACAGATATTATAGGAGGAATGGTAGCTGGGTGAATTCAAGCTTATGGGGAAAAGTTGAACAATTCATTCTGAAAACGAATATGAGAGTGCATCTTCATAATGACGTAGATTCGGAACATTATACAGAGACGTAATTGAAAATTGGTTATGGATGTTTGGACGCAAATGCTGGAGGTTATATTTTACTTCCAGAGAATTTTGAATGTTGAAGAAAATGATGTAAATCTTATTGCTCAAATTTACCCGGGCTTGCAACAAAATTTAAATTGGGATCAGTGGGTTGCGTGCAAGATCAATATTGGCGCCTAACAATGATATTGTCCATAAAATCAACATTGAAAATTTAAACGACGTGCAGTGGAGGGGGGGGGGGAATTGAAGAAATATTATCAGTGAATACAATCATAGATAAAGAACAAAGTACTTCATATCCCACGGAGTTCTTAAATTCACTTGAACTTTCGGGTGTACCATCACATAAATTTCAATTAAAACTAAATGTACAAGTTATGCAAAATCTTGATGCTACTCGACTATGTGAAGGAACGAGGCTTTGGATCACAAAACTGATGCAGAATATACTTGGTGCCAATATTTGGACACATGTCTTGAAACAGGATAGTGTTATCATACCTCGAATTCCAAGTATCCCCACTGACCTACCGTTTCAATTCAAACGAGTTCAATTTCCAGTTTTACTGTTGCTATTAACAAAGCTAACATTTCAGATAGGAGGGTTTCATTTGGAAAAGCAATGTTTTTCCCATGGTGTGAAAGACATTAAAAGTATAAGAAAAGGCTAAAATGTTTTTATTTGATAGTATTATTTTCATTTCAAATGTTTTTTATGCAGTGAGTTCAAGCAAATGTATGTGTCTAGGTTTACTCTCTCATACTTCTTTTTTATAGTTACATATTTTTAATCAAATAATCAAACATCCAGAAATAAGCAGTCATTTTTCTTTCATTATTTAATAAAAACACGGATATAAATTTATAATTTTTTTTAAAAATACTAATTTGGTATTGATTTGTATTATTTATTACAAAATTATTTAATAATAATATCGTACATTATCTGTTTTCTGGTGGATAAAACTAGATTAGTTTTGTAAACTAAAAATCGAAAATAGCAATATAAAGAAAGATCTTATCACTAAGAGAAAAAAGACTGAATAAGAGTTTTATACACCACAAAAAAAGCCTGCGTAAACGCCGGACTAAGCTAAGGAAAAAGAAATATATCTGTAAAGGAAAAGAAATTGAAGAAATTTCGAAAGAAGATAATTTCATCCTTCACATCAAGCATGCACCCTCACCCAGAAGTTCTGGCATCGAGAAGGAAAAAGGAAATTTCCATTGGAATAAAGTTATACTAAGGGAAATATCCCGTGCAACACCGGGCTAAATGAGGGAAATAAGACCCATCCGACGGGACAAAGATATGGAACAAATTGCGAAAAAGGGAATTTTAATGACAAAATATAGAAATCACACACAACCAAGGAAGTAATGATATAAAGATGGGAAGAGGACATTTCTATTGGCAAAAAATTATACACTCGAAAAAGCCCGTTCAGGGTCGGGCATTGCAGCCATAACATATGATGCAATTACATAATATGACGTAATATAATGATGGGTGGCTTGGAGGCTGGAAGGCTTAGATGCTGATCGGGTTTTAAGATGGTCCCTAAGACACATGCAATTTGTGTGTATTCCCCTTGTTTCTTGTTGACAGGATGTTGTCGCATTCCTTAGTTGAGGGGGTCACAACGGCTGGTCAGCAAAGTTGAATGAACTCATAATTTGGAAGAGTCGTCGCGAAATTTGTGACTCTGCGCTTGGTTCCTGACCAATGGTTAGGCAGGACCAAAGTGCGTGCGGATGAAAAAGGGGGTAATTTGCCTCCACTTAAAAGGAGGAACCGGGACATTTCTCGGCAGATATTACGCAGATTTTACACAGATTGACAGAGATTTAGACAGAGATTTTACAGATTAGCAGAAGACCGATTACCATGATTTCAAATTAAGAGAGTTGAATTTAGGCCGTCCAAGTACCACCCAGCTCCATGCCTCCGTTTCAGATAAGTGGAATGTTGCTGTATTCTTATTCTAAAAATTGAATAGTGTAATTATTTTAACTTAGTAATGTTTTAAACATAATAAACGAATTTAACTTCATTGTTTTATTAATTGAGTTTTAAAGTACTAACCACTAATATGATGCAGACATAAGTGAAATTAATCGAACCTGCGTAAGACATAATATGTTAAATTGATGAAGTAATAGTAGCGCCAAAATCTGGTGCCAAGTGACCAGGATTCGAGGAAATTTTTTTTTTCCCTCTTTCGTTCACGCGTGAATTTTTTAGATGAATTTGGGCAATCGCTAATGTGTTGTGTTCGAATGTATAATAAATTTAAGATTGTTGTAATGTTGAATACATTGGCGTTAACTTTAAAGCAAATTATTTTTTTTCCTCGCAAGTATAATTTTTATTTTCCTCGGCAGATGAAAGGTTGGAAACATTTTGTATCAATGAGAATTAATTGTATTTTATTATGTTGGTACTTGTATAAATATCAATATTATATACATTGATGTTTTTTTTTTAAATTTGTTTTTGTCACTCATATGCTTTTGCATGTATGTTATTTCAAAATATATACTGTGGACACAAGGTACATGTCTACAATAAGTCAGGAAATATAGAGAAAGGTCTCTTGTATAACTCATAAATCAGTGAATTACTATTTTAGCTATGTGTGTAGTCCCACACATGCTCCATGTGTTTTTTTTAGTATGCTCATTCTACGTATTTTGTTATTGTGTTTCATTTATACATTATCTCTTGTGAATTTCATTGTTGCTTAGAAGTATTAAATTTTGAGCTATTAAACGTTGGTTTTATCATGTTATTATAATCAAATATATGTTTTTCTTGTTTCTTGCAACCTACTTATTGAATACTTATTGTGGATGTATTATCATTTATGTTTATTTCTGAACTTTTATTGTTTTCGCCAGTACCTTATGATAGTGTAGAAGAAAGTAGCTATTTTGCCATTATTATTCTTAATTACAATTGTGTTTTATGAATTTTAATAATATTCGAGATGGTTGTTTGTTTTATTCTGTGTTGGCCATCGCACTAGTAAAATTTTATTCACACTAAAGGAATTTCTATGATATGTTTAAAGTATAGTTACTAGTATTGTGTTCTTGTACTCTCGTTTTAGAATGTTTTTGAGTAGTTGAGTTTCAATTGTCCATAAATTGGGTATTCAGTTTTTTTTTTCTTTCGGTTTTGTCGATTTATGAATTTTTCTCTCTCCCTCCATGATGTACCACTCGGTATAAGTGTTGATTGATTAAGTGAAGTTAGTTTTGATTTCGTGTTTTTGGTTCATAATAATTTTTTTTATGAAAATTCTTGGTCATATTATTTAGTATTGAGGTAGATAAGTCTTGTGTTCATTCTGTACTTATGGAATTGTTTTGAATACTTAGTGGGTTAGAGCATGAAATTTTTTTTTTATAAGTTGAATTTCATTATGTGAAGAGTGTTGATTACAATTGAGTTAAGATTGTTCGTGATATATTTGAATACTGATGCGAATTATTTCCGGAAGTTATGTTTATCGAATTGTTAAAAAGGTACAGGAAATTGTTGTCATTATGGTTGTATTAGAATCTAGCGGGTTATGTGAATTATTTACGGAAGTTATGTTTAACGAAGTATTGGAAGAAGAGATACAGAGAATTGTTTTATGAGTTTGTGAATTAATATGATTATTCAGGTATTAGTTAAGTGATTTAGTAGAAATGATTGAGAATTAGAGTTTCAGTTGTCGAGTTAGTTCTGTTTTTGAGAGATAGTTATCTGTTTGTAGCGTTAGTTAATTGTTAGCGGATCGTATTGGTTATAAGGTTTTATGGCTATGTTGTTTGAGAGTCAGTATTCGAGTTGCCGATAGTCGATTTTGGTGAATTAGTTATAGTAATGGGAATTAATATTTTTATTGTTGAACAAAATTTTTTTTTGTGTCTGGTGTTGATGACATGCGAATCGCTCTGTTCAGTGCACAATTATAGCACTCAAAGGTTAGAGTGAAGTGTTTCGTTTTTTTTTTCTCGCCTTCTATTTTTTTATATATAGACTTAAAATCCATTTTTATTAATGGCCACAATTTTAATAATCTCGTCTACTTTTAGTAATAAATTTTTTTGTTTCTTAACCTTGGGTTTGCATCCTGATCACATGCATATTCATCGTTTTGTAATAAGGAAAATGCACGCCTAAGTTATACTATTCGTACGCAATTCTCATGGTGAATTTGTCATTCCTTTATGCTATTGGTTTTGTTGTACGTTGTATTTCAAATGCATGCTTAATTTAATTAGTACTCAAGGCTCAGGGTGAATTTATAATTCCTTATGCTCATTGACTTTGGTGTACGTTGCAATTTCTTATGTAATCATGCCATATTGTTATCATGTCGAATTTCGATGTTAGGTGATGCAATGTTGTGATGATTTTCTGTTTTTTTTGCATTATACTCATAAATAATAATAATAACTTATCTAAACTTGTTCTCACAAATTGTTACAATCTCACACTGGAAAATAAATTTTTCTAATCCCTTAAAATGGTGGATATTTTTTGTGTACATTATTAGCTAATAATTTTCTTCATCATGTCGTTCTGCGATGATCAGTGAGAAGGAGGAGTTGGCATAATTATACAAAATATCTGTTTAACTTTCATGCCAGACATCGGAAATGTTGTTTTTACCCATTTTACTATGCATATATGTCGCGCCAAAATCTGTGTCACAATCAATTTTTTAAGTATTTACTTCTTGTATCTTTATATATATATCACTTGTTTTATTTATATTACATATTAATCACTGCTGTGTTATGTACACAATTATACTGTTACAATGTTTCGTGAGTGCAATTCTTTTGTGTAAATTATGCGGTAGCCCAGATCTCATCTCAAAATTCGAATTTATGAATTTTTTTTCTTTACAAGACGTTCTATTGTACTACATTTGTTTGGCAGAAACGGAGGCAGGGGATGGTCGGTGTGGTATTCAAACGAAAGTCCCGGCCCGTCAAGAAGTTAGTGGGGAGGGAGAAAGTGAAATGGAAAATAATGAGTTCACGTGTTGTGTGTGTAGAACATTTCCGTACTTATTATAATCTCTTTTGGGAGTATTTTTTTCATTAAGGTCGAGCTGGAATGCAACTCACGGACAACAGGAAAGGAAAATTTTCCCCTTCGCCATGGCGTCAGGATGACAGGCCAGCCACATTCATCAGGTTCGGGAGCTGTCAAGATTGACGACCTCCAACACAAGGGAGCAGAGGAGACAAACGTTTAAAGGTTTCTACAATGCCGCGAAGTCAATAAGAGAATTCAACAATAGGCTACCCATTAGGGCGGCTACATTCTTCCAGGGTGGTGTTTTTCACCCCTCTTCAATTCGTCAAACGACAGGACATAATTGTCGTTATTTCTTCACCTTCACAACAGACTTCCTACTGCACTTGGCACTAAAAGGCTCAATCGTCGGGATCAAGGATTCCCCCTCCAGTTTTTTTTTTCCCTCTCCTGCAGTTGTTTTTCCAAGATTTCATCGTGTCAAGAAGATCCATTTCCGGCTCGCTGTTGGACTATTACTATTGTCATTTAATCACTCCCATTTCAGTTTTGTATGTCTACTGCAAAATATGTGTTATTTTTTTTTCTCTCTTTCCAGGTGTTTGTGAGTCTGAAAGGGGGGAGGAGTGATGGGTGGCTTGGAGGCTGGAAGGCTTAGATGCTGATCGGGTTTTAAGATGGTCCCTAAGACACATGCAATTTGTGTGTATTCCCCTTGTTTCTTGTTGACAGGATGTTGTCGCATTCCTTAGTTGAGGGGGTCACAACGGCTGGTCAGCAAAGTTGAATGAACTCATAATTTGGAAGAGTCGTCGCGAAATTTGTGACTCTGCGCTTGGTTCCTGACCAATGGTTAGGCAGGACCAAAGTGCGTGCGGATGAAAAAGGGGGTAATTTGCCTCCACTTAAAAGGAGGAACCGGGACATTTCTCGGCAGATATTACGCAGATTTTACACAGATTTACAGAGAGATTTTACAGATTAGCAGAAGACCGATTACCATGATTTCAAATTAAGAGAGTTGAATTTAGGCCGTCCAAGTACCACCCAGCTCCATGCCTCCGTTTCAGATAAGTGGAATGTTGCTGTATTCTTATTCTAAAAATTGAATAGTGTAATTATTTTAACTTAGTAATGTTTTAAACATAATAAACGAATTTAACTTCATTGTTTTATTAATTGAGTTTTAAAGTACTAACCACTAATATGATGCAGACATAAGTGAAATTAATCGAACCTGCGTAAGACATAATATGTTAAATTGATGAAGTAATTGTAGCGCTGCATCAATAATAATAAATAATAATCAAACTGAAACTTTGTGATGTAGCTTTTTTGATTTAATTCATTCTCAGATTTTTTAAAAAAAGCTTTTAACATGTGATTAACGTGAAATATATCCTTGAAATAATACTCTTACAATTACATATGTTGTCGTCAAAATCCAGTTTTCTGCCTTATTGGATTTTTATTGACTGATTCCTTCACTTTGATTGAAAAATAACTGCTTTTGATGTGTGATTTATTTGAGATGTTTTTTTTATTAAAAATACAATTTCTAAAACGAAAATATATCTATGTTTTTTTCTTAATTTAAATTCCGAAAAGAAATAAAACTGTTTTTTTAGCATATTGGTAAATTTTTTACCTTTTCCAAAGATTCCAATTTAAATTGAAACGGAGTATTATAATAATCTTTAAAAATTCACGAAATTTTGTAAATTTCTATCTTTTGACATTTTTTATACATAAAACTGTTTATTAAAAAAGGTAGTTTTTCGTTTCGGGGAACCGTAAAATAATAACTAAAATAACTGTCAAAATCGACCCCTACTAATAATAATTAATGGTGGCAAGCCAACCACAGAATTCAAGAATTTGAGGGCTTATGTTGCATGCGCGGAAATACAACTTTCGGAGAGTACGTAGGCAAACATATTAATTGTGTTTGTGAGAAACAGAATAACAAGAACAGTTACACACAAGAAAAATCCCGTGAAAAACCGGACCTTGCAGCTATATGTGAATGTAAATTAATATTTTTTTAAAAAACTAAAACAAAGTATTGCTTTTTATAATTCGATACTAAATTATTTTAAGAATCGTACAATAGCTGCTTTCTATTGGATAGAATAATATTAATTTTGTAAATTTATAATCGAAAAAAAAAATTTTGATCTTATCCTTGAGGGAAAAAAGAGTTTTACACTCCAAAAAGCACGTACAACACCGGGCTAAACGAGGGAAAAGAAATATTCCTAATAAGTAATAGAATAAGTTTCGGATAAAAAGAGAATATATTAAGGACATCTATCTAGAAATCACTCTCCTAGAACTGCTGCCGTCGAGAGGAAAAGGGGAATTTTCCATGGGAATAAAGTGATGTACTCGGTAATATCCTGTGCAACTCCGGGCAAATACGACGGAAAATGGACCCATCCTATGGAGCAAAGAGCTGGAAGAAATTTCAAAATAGGGTATTGTAATGATATATTAAAATGGAAGTCACAAACGCACCAGGTAAATTGCTTGCACCAAGATGAGAAGGGGACATTTTTAAGGCAAAAATGTATACACTTGAAGAAGCCCGTGCAACGCCAGGCCAAGCAGCTATTCTACGCTATTAAAATCCGAAGGTAAACAAACGTATCCATCTATCTATGTGCGTCTATCTTCTCGAGGGGGGAATTTTCCGTTCAAGCCGTATTGCCCACATTTATTCCGATATTGTAATTAGTTGAAAAGATATTAATTAAAAACCTAAAATAAAACGTTTTTTTCGTGCAAATTTTGATTCGTCTCCATTGTTGCAGCAAAGTTATTGTTACAGCACTGACAAAAGCAGGCGTCGAAAATCGGTTTTCAACCAAATTTGGAATTTCATGACGTTGCTCTGTTGACTGTATTTACTCACTCTGTTTAAAAAATAAATGCTTTTAACGTGAGACTAACTTGAAATGCATTATTAAAATCCCAAATTCTAAAATGTTTTACATTTCTTACAAATTTCTCAATATTTCTTGGATTTAAATTTTAAAAAAAAGAAAATTATGACTATTTTTAAAGTAGACTGGTAAATTGTATATATATTTCTAGACGAAGCTAAGCTAGACTAAGATGATATATTGTAAAAGTTATACTAAAAATTTAGGAAAAATCGTAATTTTTTGAAAATTGTTTTTATTTTTATGCTTTTTTCCACATAAAATATTTTTTTAAAAAAAAGCATTTTTCCATTTCAAGGAGCCATAAAAATTGAACGAAAAAAATTGCTAAAATCCCTGAATGCAATTAATAATTAATTGTTTCTAACGTACGACAGAACTGACAGGTTTGAGGGCTTATTGTGCATGTGCAGAAAGACATCTTTCTGCTAATTACAACTGATAGTTCTCTTTATTTCTAAAAAAGCAATTTAAAGTGAAAACTATAGTAATATAGGAAAATGCCGAATTTTTTTCATCAAATACTATTATTTATATTTTAAATATTCTTTTATGCAGTGAATGCAAACAAAAGTGTCTTGGTTTACTCTCCCATATTTTTCTATAGCTACATATTTTTAAAAGAATAATTAAACATACAGAAAAAAGCAGTCTTTTTAATAGTTAAGGGTAAGATTTTTTTTTCATTCAATATTTAACAAAAATTGATATAACTAATTAAAAAAGGCAGTGACAATTGCTCTTTAATATTCATTACAGAATTAATTACTAACTAATAAAATAGTGTATTGTCTTTTTCTTGTTGATAAAACTAGATTCGTTTTCTAAATCAGGAATCAAAAATAGAAATATAAAGAAAGATCTTATCACTGAGGAAAAAAGACTGAAAAACAGTTTTATACACAAAAAAGTCTGTGTAAACGCTGGGCTAAGCCGAGGGAAAAGTAATCTGTCTGTAAAGGAAAAGAAATTGAAGACATTTCGGAAAAAAGATAATTTTAATGACATAATATAGAAATCAGTCACATCATGCATAAACTCTTACCCAAAAGTGCTGGCATCTCTCGAGAAGGAAAAATGAAGTTTCCATTGGGATAAAGTTATACTCCTGCAAAAATCCCGTGCAACGCCGGGCTAAATGGAGGGAAAACAGACCCGTCCGACGGGACAAAAATATGGAAGAAATTGTGAAAAGGGCAATTTTAATGACAAAATATAGAAATCACACATAGACGAGGAAGTAATGACATCGAGAGGGGAAGAGGAAATTTCCATTGGCAAAAAGTTATACATTCAAAACAGCCCGTACAGCGTCGAGACATGCAGCCATAACACATAACACAATGACATAATATGGCACTAAAATTGATTTAAGGCAAACTGAAATTTTATGACGTAGGTTTTTTAATTTAATTCATTCACAGCTTTTAACATGTGATTAACGTCAAATATATTCTTGAAATCATAGTTTTACAATAACATATGTTGTCGTAAAAACCCAGTTTTCAGACTTACGGGAATTTTATTGGCTGATTTCTTCACTTTGATTGAAAAATAACTGCTTTTGATACATGATTTATTTGGGATATTTTTTTTTTATTAAAAACACAATTTCTAAAACAAAAATATATCTATGCTGTTTTTTTCTTAATTTAAATTCCCAAAAGAGATAAAACTGTTTTTTAAGCATGTTGGTAAATTGTTTACCTTTTCCAATGCTTTCACTTTAAATTGAAAAGGAATATTGTACAACATCTTTAAAAATTCACGAAATTGTGTAAATATCTATCTTTAGACATTTTTTATGCATAAAACTGTTTATTAAAAAAGGTAGTTTTTCGTTTCGGGGAACCGAAAAAATAATAACTAAAATAACTGTCAAAATCGACCCCTACTAATAATAATTAATGGTGGCAAGCCAACCACAGAATTCAAGAATTTGAGGGTTTATGTTGCATGCGCGGAAATACAACTTTCGGAGAGTACGTAGGCAAACATATTAATTGTGTTTGTGAGAAACAGAATAACAAGAACAGTTTATACACAAGAAAAATCCCGTGAAAAACCGGACCATGCAGCTATATATGAATGTAAATTAATATTTTTTTAAAAACTAAAACACAGTAATTTTTTTTATAATTCGATACTAAATTATTTTAAGAATCGTACAATGGCTGCTTTCTATTGGATAGAATAAGATTAACTTTGTAAATTTATAATCGAAAAAAAAATTTGATGTTATAATCAAGCATCCAGAAATAAGCAGTCCTTTTCCTTCATTACTTTACAAAAATGGATATAAATTAATATTTTTTAAAAAACTAAATCAGTGTTGTTTCCTATTAATTATTTAATAATCGTTATTTTCTTATAATACATTGTCTGTTTTTTTTGTGGATAAAGCTAGATTAGTTTTATAAATTGCAAATCGAAAATAGAAATTTAAATAAAGATCTTATCACTTGGAAAAAAATAAGAGAAAAATTGTTTCATACACTTGAAAAAGCCCGTGTAGCATCGGGCTAACCTGAGGGAAAAGAAACCTGCCTGTAAAACAAAAGAAATTGAAGACATTTCGGAAGAGATAATTTTAATGACATAAGTATACATATTCCTCACATCCATGAGTATATATACTCCCACTCCCAGAAGTGCTGGATGGAGAAGATGGAAAAAGGAAATTCTCATTTGGATAATGATATGCTCTTGTAAAAAGCCCGTGCAACACCGGACTAAATGGAGGGGAAGCAATCCCGTCCGAAGGGACGAAGACGTGGAAGAAATTTCAAAAACCGGAATTTTAATGACAAAATATAGAAATATTACACACAAGCAAGGAAGTAATGACATCGAGAGAGGACAGTGAAATTTCCATTGTTAAAAAGTTACGCACTCGGAAAAGACCGTGCAGCGTCGGGTCATTCAGCCATGACATATGCAACAATAGCATAAGTTGGCACTGAAAATTGATTTCAGCCAAACAGAAATTTGATGACGCATATATTTATTTAATTCATTCACAGATTTAGAAATAGATTCTCTTAACATGTGATTAACGTGAAATCTGTCCTTGAAAAATCATAGTTTTACTATTACATACGTTGGCGTCAAAATCCGGTTTGCAAACAAACTGGAATTTTATTAATGACTCATTCACTTTGGTTGAAAAATAATTGCTTTTAATATGTGTTTTATTTGAAATGTTTTTTATTAAAAACACAATTCCTAGAACGGAAATATCTATAGATTTTCTTAATTTAAATTTTGAAAAGAGATAAAACTATTGTTTAAGCAGATTAGTACGTGTTTTACCTTTTACAATACTTCGAAGTTATTTTGAAACGGATTATTGTTTAAATTTTTTAAACATTCACGAAATTATGAAAAATTTTGTCTCTTGACCTTTCTTATACATAAAAAATGTTTTTTTAAAAAAGGTATTTTTCGTTTCGGGAAACCGTAGTAATACAACGAGAACAATTGCCAAAATCGCCACCTACTGATAATAATTAATGGTGGTAAACATACCATAGAATACAAGAATTTGAGGGCTTATGGTGCATGTGCGGAAACACAACTTTCGGAGAGTTCGTAGGCAAACATATTCCTTGTGTATTTGAAAAACAGAATAGCAGTGATATACAAGAAAAATCCCTGTGCAACGCCGGACTATACAGCTATATATGGATGTAAAATAATATTTCAAAAAAATGACATAAATCCAGTGCAAAGTTAGGTCATGCAGCTATATAAGGATGTAGATTAATATTATATTTAAATCTAAAACAGTATTGTTTTCTATAATTCATTACTAAATTATTTTTAAAAAATCGTATAATAGTTGTTTTATATTGGACAACATAAGATTAGTTTTGTAAATTATTCATTGAAAATAGAAATTTGATCTTATCCTTGAGAAAAAAAAGTGTTTTGTACTCGAAAAAGCCCGCACAACACCGTGCTATACGAGGGAAAAGAAATATTCCTGACAAGAAAAAGAAATGGAAGAAATTTCAGATAAAAAAGGAATTTTAATGACATAAATATAGAAATCACTCTCCTTGAAGGGCTGGCGTCGAGAGGGAAAGGAGAAATTTCTATGCGGATAAAGTGATGTACTCGGTAAGTGCCCGTGCAACCCCGGGCTTATCTGAGGGGAAACAAGCCCGTCCGACGGGGCAAAGAATTGGAAGAAATTTTGAAAAAGGTTATTTTAATGATATATTAATATGGAAGTTGCAAAAACATCCGGAAGTCCTGATACTGAGGCGGAAATGGGAAATTTTTAAACACAAATCTATAAACAGTGAAGAAGCCCGTGTGACGCCGGGCCATGTAACTAGTCTACACTATTAAAATCCGAAGGTAAACAAACGTATGTACCTATGTATCTATGTATGTATCTATGTGCGTCTATCTTCTCACGAACCGCACAGCGGAGAAACTCGCGTAAGGTACCAAAAGATCGTGAATGATCCGGGGAAGCCGTATTGCCCATTTACATTCCGATATTGCAATTAGTTGAAAAGATATTAATTAAAAACCTAAAAAAACCGGTTTTTTTCGTGCAAACTTTCTCTATTCCAAAGGAGATTTCTTTCAATTCTTCCAATTTTTTTTGAAGTTGATCAATTTTTTTCAGTTAGACATCCAGTAGAGTTTTATCAACATCTTCGGACAAGTTGTCGAAGAAAGTTTCCATTCTAGTGATACTTCCTTTCAAGGAAGTTTTTACCTTGTTTAGTTTAACTAAGTTATCAATAACGCTTACGTTCGTGTCTCACGGCCCGACAGGACCAAACAATGTTCGTGAGTGTCACGAGTTTTAAATAAGTCTACGGACCAAGTCTTTCGACTAATTTTTTAATAAAACTTAACAAATAATAGTTAAAAGGTTATAAGTAAAATGATTGTGGGTTTCGTAGTAAGAGCAGTTGTTACCCACGTCAGTGATTGCCCACAGTTATTCAGCTTCTCCCTAGTGTTACATACGGACAGTAGAGGGCGCACGCAGGCGCCAACAATACGGAATGTATACATTTATTCCTAATAATGTAAATGAAAATGATTTCTATAAATGACTTTCGTATTATATGCTGCATTAATTTGTAATTCAGAAAATCATCATTTTTAGTTTATTACAGTAAAGTATTTATACTATTTAAGGGATTTTCTCAAAATTTTCTTCCTTGAATTACTGATTTCAATACACATAACATATTCATTAAAAAGGTAAAATATTAGTGCTATAAATAAATGGTTTGGGATCATAAGCAACTGAAAATTTTAATTTGGATAGGCGACGCAGTACATCGAATTTCTGAAATGCTAATGACAAATATGTGACACCGAATCTCGTTCCTCCCATTCATATTACGCCGTCTAAGGATTGCAAGGATCAATTTCGTTTAATATGAAGCATACTACAATATTCAAAACAAAGGGTCGTGAAGGAAATCAAGATTCGAAACCATAGCTCATTTGGAAAGCCCATTTTTTAGCCTGACCATAACCCAAATATAAATTCTAATGCAAGCAAATGAATATAAAAATTGCAATAAAACTTTCTATAAACCTGATGAATTTTATTGAAACAGTAAGTATGAAATGAAATAACTGGGGAGTTAGTGAAATTCATATATAGGATGAAATCATTTTAATACAATTTAGGGTGTTTTCCAATAGAAGAAAACCTTCTTATAATACTGAATTATCTGATGCCTTAAATTCATTTCATTTTTATTTTTTTAAAAAAACTTTCTTTTATATATCAGAAAATTACATTTAATGACAGATTCCAGTAATATCCTGAAATAATTTTTGTAAATAACATTGAGACTTCAACATTTATATAACTGGCGTTCGAGATCTGATTCCAATACAAAGACAGAGGCGGATTAAGTTATTTGGAGGCCCCTGGCGGTAAAAGGTTTGAGGCCCATGAATTCAAGAGTAAAAAACAAAAATAGTGAAAAGGTTCGTTAAACTCAAAATCTCGTAATAAAATGTATAACTATATTAAAACTCAATTGATCAAGATAAACCTTAATTTTAAAAAAAATTAAAAACTTTATTAAAGAGCTTGTGCCATTTTTTCTGTAAAACGTTATGTCTTGATTACTTTTTGGCAAATTCATCGATTTTTTTCCGTGTCTATTTTGTCCAAAAAATCTTGTTTTATACGTAATATGTCAAGGTTGTTCATCTTGTCTCCTCTCCCATAGCATTCATAAATAATTTTAACGCGCCTTAAAACTGAAAAAGATCACTCACCTGATACATTTGGTATCGGTATTGTTAAATATATTTTCAAAAGTATGTCTGCACATTAGGGAAAATCGATACCATCAGGGCCGGCTCTAGCAGTTTTGCCGCCTCGGACAAAGTGGAAAGTGCCGGTCCTCTCCAAAGCAAAAAATTATAATTAAAAAAGATAAATTGTTCACATCGATACACAACTATAAAACCTGAATAATTCTGACGAACAAAATTCATCCTATATATATATATATAAAGCCTTAAAATATACAAAATAATTCGAAATTAAGTACGTAATTACCTATTATTATTTATAACGAGTAAAATGTAAGAGAAGAAATGGCCCATTTCAGTCGGCCAATTTATTCGAAAAAGAGTCTACTGATGGTGGGGATCACAAGTATATATTTTAACTGTAATAGTAACTACATTCAAGACTAAAATAAAACATCTCTTGTGGCTCTCTATCCATTAAACCTTTTACTACCCCTGTCCCCTTTTGGATAGCTGACACTGGACATCTTATGGGTGAAAGGAATGTCTGTTGTGACCTCACTCCTGGATGTTGAGAAAGTTACCAGTGAAAGATGTGTAAGCATATCAAATTTCATGATTTAACATATACTCCCACCTCGAACCCTTAAGTTTCAACACAAAAGACAACTGACATTAAGCATTCAGAGTACAAAATAAAGAAATAAGGCACGTTAAATGATTTCATTTAACGTGCATTTCTCTAGCAACTCGATAAATTTCTAGTAGGGTTTTCAATGTATCTTTGTTTTCTTTTAAAAATCGTAAAAACTGATCCAATACTTCGCGAAAATTAAAAGATTCAATACCTTTTTCACAAATATCCGTAAGTCTTTTAAATTTAGGTAATAATCTCTTGTCAAAAATACAGTTAGGTGTGTTCTAAAACAGTTTCATATATCTCAGCTCTTCGGGATAGTTCTGTTATTGTCCTATCGCATATGACATAAAATGAATTCACTGTGAAATTTTCCCTTCTTTCAAATTCATAAACGATTTTTCCAAATTCATGTCCGAAATTTTGGATATAATGTTCTAGATATTTTGGTAGACTAGATCCTTTTAATAATTCACACTCAACTTTTTGCAACTATTTACTTGTAGCAATTATTCTCAGCAGTAAGATATTCCAAATCACGGTCATTAGATAAATTTCATATTTGTCCATCTGTTTCAAAAGGGAAGTTGTGCCTTCACTATTGAACCTTTTTTTTCCTCATTCGCGTCACGGATTTCGCCCAGGGTATTTCTTGTATGCGTATAACCAAGTGTTATAGCTCGTACGACATCTGCTTTTGCTGACCATCATGTGCCTAAAGCTTTTATCACCGATATTGCACGTTTACTTCTTTTCAGAATTTTATTAATATTCGTCAATGATGGGTTGATACATTCAACTTTCAGTGGTGCAATATTCCACTAGAGGGCCAAGGCCTACTGGGCCCCTCTCAGTTTTCGTGACCTTGGGCACTGAGAAGCATGACCTCATGTTCCGGTCAGGTTTTCAGTATGGCGCGAAACCTTAGTTCCCGAGCACAAGCTTGGTACTCATTTTATCGACCCATTGAAGGGATAAAAGGCTGAGTCGACCTTTCCAGCCCGGGGTTTGAACCTTGGACGTGGCGTGAAAGCGCGACACGCTACCACTCGATTACAGATGGGGGGATATGCAGAGAAAAAATGCATAACTTCTGGGCAGCATAATATGTTTAATCAAATCGCTACAACTTTTTGTTGCAAAATTTTCTTCTAAATTTAAGGAGTGACTGGCACAAAAAAAATAAGTTGTGCTTGAACTTTAGTTTAAAGCCTGTAGACTTGAGTATTACCTGGACATATTGAATGCAATATCAAATGATTGACCTGTATAATTTTTAATATTTTATCCAAATTTAGCAAAAAGTTCTAATACTTACTGTCAGGTACGTCTTAAGGCATGGGCCAACTGGGGCAGAGCCTCGGCCACATTGGGGGCCTCATCTCGTTTTCGACTCAGCCTTAATAAGATCATGTTTCGAATAATTTCAATGTTGGAATGTTTTTTCCGGTGGTATATTCTCCGAAAAACTTGGAATTTCGGATAATATGTCAACTGGCTACATGTGATTGTCGTTCTTATATAGGCCTGGCCGATTTGTGCAATTGTAAGTCATACACATGTAGCGGTACCATCTATATAAGCCAGTAACTACCTCCGCACCACGGTGATCATTTTGGTGTAGTGGATAAGTTACTCGGCTTCGGTTCCAAAGGTACCTGGTTCTATCCAACTGGATAAGTGCGCCACTTCATTGGTGACCCGGACGTGATCGTAGTGTAGTGGTCATGTTACTGAGCTTTGAACTCATAGGTCACCGGTTCTAATCTTACTTCATTGGTGACCCTGGCTGAACTCAGAAAGACGCAACTTTCTGAACTATCGTGGCGCCATCTACCTGCAAGAAGAGCAAGCAAAGTCGTCAAAACTCACTTGACGCAGCAAAGTCGTTGAACCCGCTCGACGCAGCAAAGTCGCCGGACCCACTCGGCGCAGCAAAGTCGTCTCACATATGACGCAATCAACAAAGTCGTCTCATATATGACGCAATCAGCAAAAAGCCGTCACAACTCATGACGCAGCAGCAAAAAAACACGCTTGATTAAACAAATACATCGTTCGTTCTCCCTCCACCGACTCACTGGTGGGGTGTATGCAGCGGTACCATCTATATAAGCCAGTAACTACCTCCGCACCATGGTGATCATTTTGGTGTAGTGGATAAGTTACTCGGCTTCGGATCCAAAGGTACCTGGTTCTATCCAACTGGATAAGCGCGCCACTTCACACATTTATTTGTTTGGGGTTTGTACGAGTATTTGACAACGTATGCTACGCACTGTTTACTTTTATGCGTCATAGTTTGGGGCCTACATTTGTGCAGAGGCTAAGGGTCTACTTTTGTGAAAGGGCCCCAAGAAGTCTAAGGACATCCCTGCTTACTGTTCTAAATATAAAGAAGTATAAATGTACTGTGTGTGAAGCTTTCTGTGCGTATAAAATATACAAATCTTGTGGTATGAATTGCTCAAGTTTAGGGCCCATTCATACGCCTGGGGCCACTGGCGGCCATTCGGCCGCTTAATCCACCTCTGCACAAAGGCCTTAATTTATCAGACTCTAACTAGGTCTGAGCCTATAGTATTTGTATCTCGTGCAGAAAGATTTCCAAAGAAATTCAAAATTGAAAGATTTGCTAGATTTCTAAGCAAAACGATGTTTGATATCATTGGCGTAATGTACGCCGCTCCCGCATCGTGTGTGTGGGGGGGGGCAAAGCCTGGTGTGTGTGGGGGGCAAAGCCCGGTGTGTGGGGGGGCAAAGCCCGGTGTGTTACCGGTTTTGCAATTATTTGTAAGATATGGCTTGGGGCCCAAAATCTGATTTTGCACGGAGGCCCTAATATTCTGCGTAACGCCATTGTTAACTAGTAAATTTCTTTCATCAGATTATTTTCCAAAAACTCAATAAATGTTTTGTTTTTTAAAAAATTTAAAATTTTGCAATAAATTTCCTTATGTTTTTATGAATGTTTTTGTTTCATTGATTTTTATTAAATACATGAATATTTAGATCTATATAAATAAAATGTACTCTAATAAACTTAGTTTTGGTGAAATATGTTGTTTTTTTTTTACTCTATCCTTTAACACGAAATAATATTTCAATTCCAAAATAATCAGTTTCGTGTTAAACAATTTTCACCGTATTCGGAAATATACGTATTTTTTTTTAAAAAAAAAGATTAAAAAACAAAAATATTAACAGCTAAACTAGTTTCATGAAAAATTTTATATTATTGTATATGTTTGATTTTCCTGTGCAAAATTGTCTGTACTTCATAATATTTAGTATTTTGAATAGCTAACCCTTCTAGCAAAGTAGACATGTTTTTTAGAACTTATAAAGAATATTGTGCATATCTCATTACTTTGTACCATCCGAAACATTTTTCAAATGATATACTACTTGCTAGTGTTTCTAAATTTGAACATACGTTAAATAATTAATTATATATTAATAAGAAAAGTTTTTCATATGATTATAAAAAGATATTGATGTATTATATGAAATGCAATTTTGCTGTATTTTTATACCACTTGTAAAAATGATCTAACTGTACTTAACAATTGTTAATATTCTTACACATGGAATTTTATTGCAAAGCTTTATAAAATATTTCGCTTATTCAATTTTATGTGAACGCGGGAAAAAACATGAAAAATACTTTTTGAACTTTACGTAGAAATTTCTTCACTAAATTCCGACGTATTTCTTTATAATTGCATAGTTAATTTCAGCTTATATTTGATTCAAATTATTTTATGATAGATCTATTTTTAATGCGTATTTACATTCTTATAAAAACTTTGCTTCGTTTATATATCTGATTTTCCCCTTCTGATGTGTAGGAAATTTTTTATTGCTAGTCATTTCAACTGCCTTACAGATAAATCAATTGAGGAAGAAAATATTGCTGTTCTCAGTAAACTAGTATACTATCTAGATACGATCTACTGTCATTGCGGTCAGTCTTTCAGAGACCACACCTCTAAGCCCCGATACTGTTGAACCACTTTGACCAGATGCCTCCAATAAATGTCAAAAGTAAATCATTCCCTTTTCCGAAAAGAAGGCAATCAGACTCTCTGTCTCCGCCTTTTCATCTTTGGAATCTCTCGCACACCTAAATCAGGGTTCGGCAGCACATAATTGCTTATTTCACAGCCAAATCTTGAAAAGCGGCTTGCTTTAAGGTTTAGGTGATTTAAACATCCCTAATAGAATTATTAGCTATTATAACTCATTTGGAATTATCCAATTAATATTATACGCATATTGCTGCAATGAACATAAAATCATTTCGCTAAAAAAATGTTTTTCCCCGTCTTTCTTTTTAAACCTAGAAACGATTTATAAAGGTGTATATTTTGTTTTTATAAATTTTAAGCTTAGGGTACATAGCGATCTCAGTAAGGAAGTTTTTAATTTGTTTTTTTAACCCAAATCTTATCAGGTATATATATATATGCTGACAAGGTTTTAAATTGATCGATTGGGTCATGGAGCAACACAGGTTTATAATTTTACTAATTTCATGGTATTCAATT